>MCFE01000495.1:0-66642 GCA_002104905.1 Basidiobolus meristosporus CBS 931.73 | reverse complement strand
GAAAGTGCTACGGTTGGTTGCTTTCTTGAATTCCATGAAATGGCTCCTTTACAGTAAAGAAAGGTGTATCCTGTGGTGGATCTTCTGTCTTCTAAATTTCGTCCCCAATCAGCATCAGAGTATCCCACAAGATCCTGTTCTGAATCCTTATAAGTGTATCTTAAACAGATATCAGCAGTTCCTTTTAGGTATCTAAAAATCCGCTTAACTGCTGCAATATGATCAGATCCATAATTCTGATTATGTTGGCTGACAACTCCCACTGAATATGAGATATCTGGACGTGTTCCAAGCATGATATACATCAGACTGCCGACCATAGATTGATAAGGAAAGTCAGGGCTTTTCAGATGGCACCAAGCTCTCTTGATTTGGTTGAGTTTTGACCAAGTTAAGGTTTGTCTCCATTGGGGTAGCTGCTGGTTTACAGTCTTCCATTTTGTACTTCTTTAGTATATCTTGAATATACTTGGATTGGCTTAGGGTAATAGTCTGGGTACTTCTGTCTATGGAGAACTTAATCCCTAAGTAGTAACTAAGTTCTCCTAGATCGGACATCTTGAACTCCTTAGATAGGCTGGATTTAGTCTCTTCCAATGTTTCTAGGTTATTGGCGGCTATAATAAGATCATCCACATATAGAGCTAATAGAACTGGATTTGCTCTATCTGGCTTATAGTATATACTATAGTCAGCATTACTCCTTTTGAAACTCAAAGATTCCAAATAAGAATCTATCTTGCAATTCCAGGCTCTCGGTGATTGTTTGAGACCATATAGTGACTTTTTAAGCTTGCAGACCAAATGGGGGTTATCTTGGTCAACAAAACCATCAGGCTGGTCCATATACACGTCCTCATCAAGTTCTCCATTCAAAAATGCAGTTTTTACATCCATTTGATGAATAAAAAACTTATATTTGGCTGCAATAGCCAATATTAATCTGATGGAATTAAACTTGGCTACCGGTGCAAAGGTCTCAGTATAGTCAAGTCCTTTTGTTTGAGAGTATCCTTTGGCTACAAGTCTTGCTTTGTATCTTTCAATTGTACCATCAGCCTTGTATTTTGTCTTGAAGACCCATCTGCATCCAATTGATTTTCGGTTGATTGGTAATTTGACTAAGTCCCAAGTTTGATTTTCCATCAGGGCCTGATATTCCTCAGTCATTGCAGATCTCCAAAACTTCGTCTGAGGGCTATTTAGGGCCTCTTTTACAGTCTGGGGTTCATCAACATGGACTGAATAGGCATAGGCTAAGTTTGTACCCTCATTGATATAGTAATTTGGGCTATTTCTTGTCCGATTGGATCTCCGGGCATTTGATACTGGAATGATCACTTCTGGGATATTCCTGGGCACTGATTCTGGCTGAACCACGGTTGTAGAGTCCTCTGGAGTGAAAAAATTTTCATTGTTTTGCTCTGATTCAATCCTGACAATTGGTGGACTTGAGATCAAATTTTCGTCATCATCTGATGTCATTTTTTGTGAAAATTTTGAATTTTCATCAAACAACACATCCCTGGACTTGATCAGCTTCTTTGCTTCGGTATTGTAGAGTCTGTATGCCTTACTCTCATTGCAGTAGCCCAAAAATATGCATTTTACACTTTTTGGATCAAATTTTGACTGATTTCCGGCCAGTTTTTTGGCATATGCTGTACACCCAAATATTCTTAGATGTTCTGCACTTGGTCTGTATCCATACCATGCTTCAAATGGAGTAGAATCACGAAGTATTCTGTTATAACTCCTATTTTTAAGATATACAGCAGTGGCAACTGATTCCGCCCAAAAATCATAGGATAATTTTTGATCATGGATCATAGATCTTGCCATATCAATTATTGATCTGTTAGCTCGTTCTGCTACTCCATTTTGCTGTGGGGAGTATGGTACAGTAGTCTCTTGCTTTATCCCATGAATTTTGCAGAAGTGGATGAAGAGTTTTGAGGTATATTCTCCACCATTGTCAGAGCGTATTTTCTTGATTTTTTCACCAGTTTCTCTCTCCACCATGGCTTTGAACTCCCTGAGCTTAGACAGAGCTTCTTCCTTTCTCTCCATGAAGTAGACCCATGTGTATCTTGTATAATCATCAATAAAAGTGATTAAATACTTCATCCCGCCTAAGGATAAATTTTGCATAGGTCCACACAGATCTGAGTGAATTAGATCTAATTTTTTCTTAGTTTTGATTAACCCAGAGCTCTTGAACGGTTGTCTGGCTTGTTTCCCATATATGCAGGCTTCACAGTGCTCCAAAATAGCTGGGGGATCAATTTTCACTCCAGAAATTAGCTGATCTTTGATCATTTTACGCAAATAATCAAAATTGATGTGTCCAAATCTCCTGTGCCAAAGCATTGGTGTTTCTTCATTTAAGTTACTTATATTGGCTTCCAGATATGATGGAATATAAGTCAACTTGTATAGGTTCTGATCTCTGATGCCCGAAGCAATATGGGCACCATTTTGATCAGTGATCCTGCATCCAGAATTGTCAAAACTGAAACTGAGTCCTTCTGCTGTGGCCTTGCTTACAGAGAGTAGGTTCTTGGCTATTTCTGGTACATAGAGTACTTCTTTAAAGGTCAGTGTATGGCTTCCTTCACTGCTTCTAAGGTTTACTTGGATAGTTCCTTCTCCCACTGCATCAAGTGTTCTATCGTCACCCATGAAAACCTTCTTGATTGGAATTTCTTGATATTGGGTAAAAAGTTCTTTTTGGTGTGTAAAGTGCTGAGAAGCTCCAGAGTCAATATACCACGTCTGAGAATCCTTGTTTGTGGTCATATTTAGTGCAGATATGAATAGTCTATCTTCAGTTGTTACAGCATTTCCATATTCAGGCTTCTTTTGCTGATAATCTCTCTTTTTGAAACACCGGTCTGATGTGTGTCCTTTCCTTTTGCAGTAGTTGCAAAATAGGTTGCTGTTGCCTTTGTAGGGTCTTGGGTACCTCCTTTGTTGGTTATCATTGCTTATTAAAGCATTTTCTTCTTCCTTCTTATTGGTGCTTGATTTTCTTAATTCTTCATCCAGGAGCCTTCCATATACGTAATTTAAGGTCAAATCTTCAGTTCTGGACTCTAGGGCTGATACAAGGCTCTGAAACTCGTCTGTCAGGCTATTCAGGATGGTAACTATCACATCCTCATCAGTAGTTGGTACGCCCACAGATTCCATCTCATCTACCAGCAGGGTAATTCTGTTAATTAGATTTTTCATTTCTTCTCCTGGCAGCATCTTTGTAGTAAAGAATTTTCTTCTCAGATACATTTTCTTGGCAGCTGAACATGACTGGTAGGTGTCTTCTAATGCTTTCCAGGCATTCTTTGCCGTTTTTGCTCTTGAGCATTGAATTAGCAATTTGTCCTTGACATTAAGGCAAATGCAGTTAAAGGCACTTTGTTCTTTCTTCTGGTACTTTAAGGCTTCCTCTCCCACGTTTTTAGGAGGGCATTCTTCTCCCATGACAATATCCCAAAGGCCTCTTTCTTGCAGCAGCATCTTCATCTTCACCTTCCACACTTGGTAGTTAGATCCATCCAACTTTTCAGCAGAGGGAAAAATTCCAGTAATAGCAGTAGTAGACATTGCAGAGAGTGACAGCTCGGGGCTCATAACCTGTTGTAAGAGTCTTGGAGATATTGGAAGTGATTGGGAGAACAAGTAGATTATGTGGTTTTCACTTAATGATTTATTGAATGTAAAAGTAGTATTTATACTTTTACATGGTCTTGGCATTACAAACACGTAGAATAGGTTAAGGAAGGTCCCAAGAACATGTGTGCAAAGTTTGGGGCTGTTTGGACAACTTTGAGAATTTTCATGTTCTGGGTACCTGGTATTTTGGTGAAAATATTCTAAGTAAATCCCGACAAGGAATTTGGTCAGTATTCTCTAGGATTTGAAGATGATGATCTAAGTGACTAAGTTAGGTGAATATTTAGGTGGAAAATACGAATTTTTACAACAAAAACCACATAGTCTACTTGTTCTCCCAATCACTTCCAATATCTCCAAGACTCTTACAACATTCACAGTGTGCTGACTGCATCTATACCTCTTGGTCTCAGGATTTAAGCTTTGGGACAGCCTTTTGATCAGATCAGCATTATTATTCTCATTTGGTATTTGCAGATGTATTCACCAAACCATTAGCTAGACAAAGACTTAAGCACCTTAGATAAAAGCTGACCCAATTCAGTGAGTATTGTCATATGGGAGTGTTGTAAATATTTTAATAGCATCCAAGTACCTGCTTAATGTGGTCACTAAGAACACAGTTTACAGATCCTGGAGAAATCAAATATGTCACTGGTTGAGAGCTGCTTCAACTATTACCACAGCATTTTATTCTCAGGAAATCTCAAAGATGCCCAAACAGCCCCAAACATTGCACCCATGCTAGTAGGATCTTTCTGACTATTTTTTACATATTTATTCCCAATGCATAAAAAAGTTTCATTATTACTTTCACATTCAATCTGTCCACAAGTGAGATCATAAGATCCACTTGTTCTCCTAATTACTTGCAAAGCCTCCAGAAATCCTGTAACATTACATTGATTCACAGAAAAGCATCACTAACAATTTTTCATTCCCTCAAAACCTTGCAATTTTTCTCTTCTATCAAGAAGAGCTTAATATCACACAGGGTACTATCACCCAAGTAGCAAAGTTTCAGTTAGGCTGTTTACTTTGAAGATTCAATATTCAAAGCTGACTTTTTGATAATACTTCATGAGAAGAAATTATGATGATCCCATCAAAAGACCATTTTAAATTAAAATCCCTTGATTAAGAGGTATTGATCCCATCAAGACACTGTGCAAAGACCATAAAAAAATAATTGCACCCCATATTTCACAAAAAAATTGATCAATATACTTCATCACAGCAATATATAAGTGGCTTTTGTTTAGTTTAGTCTTAGTAATATTATATATACTGCTAGAATAATTGATTTATCATACTAGTAGCTTTCCTCCCCCCCTTAAGGCATAGAGCCAATCAAAAGTAACTGAATGATCTTTAGAGTGAAAAAGCTTGATGAAACTTATTGTGTTTCAAGGGTACAATTGCTTTCCAATGGCTTTTATACAATGTCCTGATGACACTGATACCACTGAGTCAAGAGATCTCAGTATTGTGTCAGCCATTTGACAGGACAGTCACATTATTTTTCATGGGGAATACCTTCTGGGTGCCTGTGGGTTTCTTCCCTACTTCATCAGATTACCGGAGTTTACAAATAGGCTCTATTGCAGACACTACCAGCATCAGAACCCCATATCAGGTGGAGGCCATCCAACCACCACACCAGCCCCCAGTCTTGTTAGAGAATAACCTTGATACTGCCAGATAGAGCAACTCACACAACACACTCAAGACTCCAAGGCCCATTACTTAACTATGCTTCATTCATCTCCACCGTGTGAAGGAAATAATATTTATGTGGTGAATGTGAGACACTGGGGGGGTAATATATATATATATATCACACGCATTGGTGGAGAATGTAAGAAGATTGACAACGCACACAGATAAAGATGCGGTAATATAGATCATCACCACAGCTATTCCATGTAAACAACTGGATTCATCCACTGTTGCATGTTGATATGCAGTGATGATTCATACACTACTACACGCTGATATGTAGTGACGAGCTCCGTAAGGTGAGCATATAAAAGCGAATTCACAGGGCTTGAAACAGTGATGGCTACCCTATTGTTTAGCAGCCACCAAAAGCGGGAGCGTTTGTTGCTTCGTAGGTACTATCCACGCCATTTGAGTTTCTTGGTCCGAGGGGCAAGAGATACTCTCCAGGCAATGTGCTTATTTGAGAGCTTGGTCACCTCAGGCACACCCAATGGACACCATCAATTTGATGCCCATTGTGGGGACAGTGCCTGTTAGATACGGCCACTGATGTTCCTGGAAATTCTTCAAGCGTACAAGAGCCAGCTTACCTTCGAGTTTGGAGTAGTGAAAGGGGTCTTAGGCAGCGTGATAGACCGTGCTCTTCACATTCATCAATGCCTAACCAACAGCAACGTTAGCCCCGCAAAGACCAATGGACTCAGTCCGCGTCATGAGACGTACAATTCCTTCTATGCCAAAACCGGCCTTGACATATGGTTCACTCACGACATACAAACCAGCCACGGCCCAGCTCAATTGGTTGACGACCCGTTTGCTGAAGGGGAAGCTCTCCTCAAGGACCAGCAACTGCCCATATGGGACGTTGGGAATCCACTCCAGGTGACCCAATTTCTCGTCTACGCCTATTTGCTGTCCCGATTCAAGACACGTATCTACGATCCCAAAAGCAGTAAGTTCGTCTATCGCGTGTCTCACCAGTCAGCATTTGACTACTACCAGAGCCGAGATGGCGATGTGTCTTGCAGCTCCCCATATCGGGTCCCAGACGACGGGCCCAGCCATGTGAGCAAGGAGTCCTCCAGTATGCAAGTCTGGATGTCGAAGCTAACCTGCAGCTTTCTTTTCCACCTGTGCTCAAAGCTCCGGATGCCCGACGCGGTAGAAGGGTAGGTCCCGGTTATATCCGGTGTGGTAATCGCGTCAACTTTTATTCTTGCTAGAATACTCAAGGAGACCATTATTCAATCACCCCGCGGAATCACTGCTGCCCCAACCTTCCTAACATTTCCATTGATCCGGGAAGGTTGGATAGCAATGAAGGCCCCTGTCTTCTTGGTGGTGCAGCGTTTCTGTAGAAATGGTAGTAAGTTGCATGCACTGTGTTTTGCTCATCCTCAATAACCCACTCGACGAAGGCTACCACGTCAACTTCTTTGCTGTTGAATCCGCGCAGGCCGAGCCCTTATCGCAACCTCGGGACGACGCCTGCTCTCTGTATACTCGGCTGTTTGGAATTGGAAGCCAGTTTAGGGCCCACTTGCTGGATCATTCATTGTTCACCGAGCAAGGTGGTAAGTCGCAAAGGGACATGGCAGTGCACTCCGTGGACGAACCACATATCTGCGTGGTAGCTAGCTCAGTAGATGGATCCATCCAGGACCTTATTTCCTATACTATGGATGTTGAGCACCGCGGGGCGCTTCATGAAGATCCACAATGTGCAGAGAACGAAGAGTGTATCGAGAGCGTATTAGCGAATGACTTCAACCAGACTTGCCTGATGTTTTTTGCTCAGCATGGGGATTACCCATTCGCTGCTGACAATAAATCTGATATGGCGCCTCTAGCAGAGTCCTTCAGTAGGTATGGTTATGGCCATCTTAATCGGATTCGACAAAACTGGAAAAGTCGTGCGGATTTCCTGGGGATTGGGAGGAACTCCATGCGTTTATATTCCCTAGCCCATTTCTTCCTGGGCAATCCGAGAGATGTTGTCACCATTTATGAACGCCAGAAGGGATCGAACTCTCGGTTGGTGCTACCAGGATTCTTAGAGGATCTATGATAGTAGCATGCTGTGCAGTAGCCCTGACTGTGTTTACTCTGCCGTATCGCTGCATACTATGTGAATGATTCTGGTGCTACCTAGATTTTACACAAACAGTCCTGTTATCCAACAATGCTGATGGATCTTCACTTGTATGTATTAAACATTCATTGCTTAGCGTTCGAAGGCATGCTTATCCATTGCCACCTGGCAGAATATCTCAAAGTTTCCGGGCACATATTTGAAGGACACTAATGAACACCACGAACACTACTTTAGCTTGTTTACCAGGACCCTTAGACAGTACAACCACAACTTTTCAAGCAAAAATCACCTCATCTGGTTAATCACTTGCAATAGCGCAACATCACTTAGAATGCACTGAATACTCACCAGGAGAGGGTAGGGGTTGTCATGCCATCGATAAGTATGGCCGCTGAGAAGCCTCTTTTCTTCCGTATCTCCTCATTTGAATCATATTCCAACTAGAATCGGTGCTCCTACACAGTATGATATGATCTTGAGGGGAAGGGAATTCCAGAACAATGATCGGTAGTGTGAATCTTCTTATTGCCAAATATAGAATGTTGACCCACAGACAGGGTGGATCTATATAGCCATGTATACAGGTGCAAGATCCCCATATATACAGGTGCATGATTCCCATATCCGTACATGTGCAATTCCCGTATCTATGATTCCCATATCTATACACCCATATCCCATCCCCAAATAGCCAACCATTACCGCATTCCGAGTAAGGCTTATCCGACCATTTTCCATTATACTTTTCGTTGGGCTACTGATATGCTCTGGAATGTAAACACGCTTGCTATGAAGCTAGATGCTTTACCACGTATTGAAGCCCCAGAGAGGATTGATCCATCATATGTATCTTTATTGGAATCAGCAGATTAGACTAGAATTGTGGCTGTGACAGCAGGCGCGGTTATCGTAGGCTGCACCGTCTCGAAGACGGTAAAGCCCTGGGCCTCAACTGTTGAATGCGTAACAGTGGTGGTGCGTTGGTGCAGCAGATCTGTGACAGTTTCTACCTCATTCATGGTCTGAAACTCGGTTTCCATACCCGCAGATGGCGCGAACGTCACGGTCTCGGTTTTTGTTCCGCGTACTATCTGAGTCTGTACGGTGGTGTCAAGCAACGTCTCCAATCTGGTAACAGTAGGCTCGAATGTATTGGTGTGCCATTGTTTTTTGGTTGTGGTCGTAGTGACGGGGGAGTCGGTGAACCGCTTGTAGCCAACATACGTTTCCACCACCGTGACAGTATGCTTGCCATGCATTGGAGGTGGGTTTTCTTGAGGTGGTACCATGTTACTTGCATTGATATGCATCTGCGGATAATACATCCAACCGTTCTTGTCTGGCGGCCCCGTCCCATCCAATTTGAGCATGATCCCATTTCCTTCATCCAACGGTACAGCATCAGCATAGTAGTGCGGATGGACAACGTTGGCGTTGTTAAACGGAGAAATGCTTGCAGCGGGATACCATCTTTCATCCCCCTCGTATCTGAAGTGCTGGTTGGTGTAGATTCCTCTTCTCTCCAGATTATCATTGGTCTCCCAGTTCTCCAGAAATTGGAACACGCTCTCCAAACCAACTTGTCCATAGTTGGGGGCGACTATTTGAGCTATCAATTTCCAATGATTGTTGGTGAACAAATAGCTGTGAAATATCTCGTTTGTTCCGTTGAAATCCACTTCGAGCTTGAAGTCGTATTTCACTCCAGTCCTCCAAGCATGCCCTGGGATAAGCACATGTGCCATGGCACCTTCGGGGCAATTCTCCTCGCATTGGGAGATCTCGCCGTGAGGAATAGAACGCTCAATTGCTGGAGATTTGCTCCCATCGTTCCATTCAGACATGATTAGTATGTGTGATCCATCGGAACCCTTTTGGACGCCATAGTATCCGAGATGCCAGCCAGCTACACACCAATAGGTCGTGGGTGGGTCAAACCCAGTGGGGATCTCTAGGCTTGAATAAAAGCCGGTGATCTTCTTGTTCTGACTGGGGTTCACCCACATGTCTATGGCATCGGCATTGATGCCTACGGAAAACGCAAGCAAGATGAGGGAGAAAAAAAGCCACATCTTTGCATGCACCCGTAGCACTCCAAGACATTTATATAGCGATCAACGACGCTTTCCCCCAATTTATCTGATCGATTCGTTCGCTTGGTCCTATAAACTATGGTTCAGTCCATTAGATTATCCTTTAAAAGCCATGTTCCAATTAACGCTGGTTGGTGTGATCGTCTCGAGTATGGCATTATGGTGAGTACAATGAATATAGGAAAGAGCGTTAAACCATTGTAAAATTATTGTGCCATGGATGCATTCGATGGAAATCCCACTCCAATTGTGCTCCAAAGCGATTGGTGGGATTAGTACCGGCGACACATTAGAGTTTGGAATGTGTCAGTGCTAACTCGGATATAGAAATTCACCAAGTCCTTGCTTCTTTTTATTGCCCCAAAGATACGAACGATGTACTTGTCAATGTTAAGCCACCACGAGCTCAATATATTGACTGGCAAATATCATGCAAATCTGCTAGTACTTCCCAAAACCTTGCTACAGCATCTGCTTATCTACGAATAACGAAGCCCATATCGATGATGCTAATAGTTCCTGGGCACTCTCATCCTACAGTGCTTTCATTCATACGAGTTACCCCTTTGTATTGATGGATATTCACATGTGCAGCCACTCAAAATAGCATCAAACTACCATGCGTGCCTTACCATAAGCACGTTACCCCAACCCAATATTTTGGCATATCATTCTCGAATAGGTACTATTTGCTAACGCTAGATAGATTATGCGGCCAATAGAATATATTTAAGCTTCCCGAAAGAAATTATGCTGCTATCTCTCTCAATAGCCATGTCCCTGCTCAGCGTTGTCACTTTACTGCTGGCCTGCGGGTTCCTGGGCTCTCTTGCCAAGCAAGTCGATCGTAACAGCACACAAGGTAAAGAGTCCCGCCGAAACACTTTCTGACCTGTCCTTTGACATTTCCCTTGATACAGTGTTCACAGTCGAATATCATTCGGACCATAAATATGTACATAACAGAATCACCAACCAAACTTTTGTCCTGTACCAACGTGACACTCCGAAGCCACAGCCGGCAAGCCCACGCGATCTTTTCTTCGAAGTCCCGCTCAACGGAATAGGCGTGAAGAGCTTAAGCGCACTCCCATTTATTGAGGTGAGTGCTGATACGTCCTCTACCACCGCTGGATTTCAGCTGAGTTACTTCGTTTAGATGTTTGGACTACGTGATCGGATTGCGTATGTTGGGTGGGCGCATTCCGCTCCATCTTCCTGCATACAAAGGCTCTATCGCGATAGAAAGATCTCTTCATTTCCTCAAGACTTTCTCTACTCGATGAACACAGTGGGCGATTATCCAACCTTCGACGAATCCAGTTTTGAAGAAAAGACCATCCAGACTCAGCGTTCGGAAGACTCGGATGTTCAGGAATCGGCCGAATGGTTGAGATTTTACGCAACCTTCTTCAACTTGGAGGAGAAGGCTGCTGTGATCGCCAGAGATATGATGCACAACTACCATTGTATCAAGGAGAGGGCTGCAACGAACGCTAAGTATCCTAAACCAGTGATTGCTTGGACGGGGGTTTTCGAAAGAAACGGTGAAACCTATATCGAAATCTCTATGACCCCATACAAAGTAAACCTGACAACTGATGCTGGTGCTACCATGATCGATATAGACTCCATTCATGCTACTCAGAAAAACAACAGCAGGACTACGTATGGTTATGCGGCAGTGGATCTGCAGAGAATGGCTGAGGGTAGCCTCAGTTTTACTGATATGGAGCCTACGGACGTCTACCATCCTGAACGGACAGCTAGTTTATTTGCATATAAGATAGCTGATGCTCGTGAGGTCCTTAAAGATGTGGACATTCTAATCGATGAAACTAGCCATGACCTCGGCAGGTTCGGTCGTCTTACCTTCGGCCGTAGTCTAACTGCTGAGAACGTTCTAAATTTCTACCGTTTGAATGAGTCCGACACACAGCTCAATTTTATCAAGAACAAGGCAATCTTCCGTGAAGACCGGTCCTCCGGATGGGGTACCTATGCTACGGCCATGCCGGATGCTGCCCTGGAGGATGTTGTGAACATGGTCCACCCAGGCTTTAATCAATTTCACTGGATGCGGAATGTCTACAGTGACCAAGAAGTGATTGGCGTCCGCTCCACAAGTTGCGAAGACCCTGAAGCAAAATTAGCAAATCCTGCAACCATTTGCCACGAGCCAAATGGATTTGTCATCGGTTCACCAAGACAACTTCCCTTGCAATGAGGTATGTTAGTAACAGATGTGGCCCTTGAGCGATAAGTCTAGCAAACGAATGAAAGATGCGAACCTTAAAAGCAAGTGATGATCCAAATCAAACAGATGCCATCTAGTAGAATACATACACTAAGCAGCACGCTGATGTTGGTTAAGAATAAACTTTCCTTATTGGCTCACTATCAACTAGATATATTTCATGCTAGACTGCTGGCTTCAAATTCATCATTGTTGAGAGCAGAGCATGTATTCATATTAATATCTCATGGTCAGAATAATATATAAAGCCAGAAATTTGACTGTAGATTTATAAGATACGTGACCAAGTAGTGTGATGCGAGATTTCAACTGGCTCGAAGCTCTTAGGGATGCTACAATGTTACTGTATAGGAGAACTCGCACCTTGGATATTTTGGACTTGAGATCTCCAAGTAACATCACTGCTGAATCAATTTGAAAGCACAAGCACTGTAAGAGAATATTGGTGGGGGTGGAGTGGACGTTAAATCGAAACTACTAGACACTTGAGCTTTCAAAGAACGTTGGGCACTCTCGCACATGGCGCGATTGTTGGTGGTTGCATAGCTGGGAATCCTTGTGTGTATGCTGTTGGTTATAACGGAGATGGACTGTTTAGATGTGTCGTGGATGCCAACGGAGGCGAGACCTGGGTGAAAATCCACTACTTTCCAGTCATGATGTCAGCTGTTCGGAGGCAAATTGTGATGTATTGATTTAGGGAGTTATCACTGGCCGTAACCTAGTATAAAGCTCTTAGAAACGGCAATCTCAGTCGCAATTTTGTGTACTAATGTACTCTCTCCCCTATGACATCATCCCCAATACAAGTCCCTGGTGCGGACCTCCATTACAATACAGTTGGAGAGAGGCCCTTCTTGTCCTTATTCTAGGCGCTAACGGTGAAGCGGGAATATTCCAAGGTCTAGCCGAGCATCACTATACTGTAGTGACCTACGACCAACGTGGGTGCTCCTGTAGTTTGCTCAAGACCACGGAAGAAAACGAAACGGTAGACTCACATGATACTAGTCGCTTGATAACCGACGCCAAGGACGCTCATTTGCTTATCCAGCATCGATGACAACCACTGATCCCACTGCTGTGACCAATTCCAAATACAGGATCAAGCGTGAGACGCACCAGTACTCCAGCGTGAATCTCGACCTTGTTATGCTGTCCAAACGCTCCGAGAAGTTTGTTCTAGCGTGCGGCCACGACTTCCCAGTGAAGATGATTTATGCAGTGAGCGAGGCCCTCTCGAAAAGCCTAGATAAGGAGATCCTGGAGTTTCCTGAGAGCCATCTTGGATGTGTCCAATAATCGCAAAAGGAATCCTTGATGCAGTCATAGACACGCCGAAGTCTACGTGATGATAACAGTACACTGAGAAATCCTTATCTGTGGAAGTGGGTGATGCTTTATCAGTATAATGCTAAGCCTGCCTCGGTCAATAATATATAATAATAATGCAGCTATTTTCAAGAACGAAAAACGTCGTGAAGATGCCTAGATAGTCAGGTGAATCATGGCTTAGCCGGAGCACCCACCTAGATGAAATAACACCAGTCATTGCTTATGCCCCATACTTCCTTCTGAACCATGTACACTACTTTCATCTTTCCTGTCCCCTACTTGCCATCCGTGATTGGCAGCTAAGAATAACCCGAAGCCTAGCTGAAATTGGCTTAACAGCCACTTGCACCAAACCTTACGACGTTTAATTGCACTGATACATAGCCATCCAAGGACTAGTGCCAAGAGCACTCGGTTGTTCCCAAGCAATAGCCAATCAGCACCTGGGAGGTTGCTGGTGCTGGGTGGCCAGGTTACGCTGGTAACAAACAGTCAACAGTCCAAATAAGGCACCCATTACATAGTGGCCCTAACCCTGCTAATACTTGCGTAACTTATGCCTGATTTGGGTTTCTGCAGCAAAGGCTTAGTCACCGAAGGCAAAATTGGTAACCCTAGACACCATGGTTGTCACTATATATATCGGCCCGGTGGGTTGGATGGAGCAGTAAAAATATCCATATGAAATTCTCTACAGCATCCATTCCCATTGCCATTGCTCTTGCCGCTGGCGCGACTGCTGCTCCTGTTGGGTCGCCTAGCCAATGCAACGGTTGGGCGGTCAGCTCTCTTGAGCACGCTGCTGGTCCGAAGCCATCGACGTTCTCTTCCAACGATAAAGTCATTGTGAAATGGACCTCTGCCGACTCCCAAGTGACCACCATTCGAGAGGTGGACCTGTTTAGCGCGAAGGATCACCAATTCCTGCATACACAGTACCGCAGCTATCCAGGGGTAAGCGTCTCCAACGGCCAGCTCCCCTTCACACTCAGCGTGCCACTCTGCCTGCAACGTGATGGCGAGTACTATATCAGGGTTTACTCCAGCACTCCCGGCCAAGATATGGACTGTTACTCCCAAACCCCCGTCTTCAAACTCACACCAGACCCCAAAGGGAACTTCACTCAATGTACTAACTAGCACTGTACCATTCTTCATCACATCTCGTAAATAAATCTTTGTCACGTGTATTCATCTGGTCAAGAGCCTGCCTTCATTTGAATGGCATATGCATCGTCGCACATCCTGGTTTGTTTGGATGGCATATGCATCGTCGCACATCCTGGTTTGTTTGGATGGCAATGCTGGAGTCAGATCTCCACTGGATTTGATTCACATCGCAGACTCAGGGAGATCTGCACCTACTATGGTGTCACTGTATAGGACTAACAATACTGCATGGGACAGCATTTTTCGATCAACATGGTGCATACAGCGGATCATGCTGCACTCCTACAAGATCACCGTAATTTGAGCCATGTTTGGCACCCTTAAATTTTGCTCGCTTTACATGTGGTTTGAATGAGTTCGCCGCATTCATCCGCATCCATCCGCATCCATCCGCATCCATACACAATATATAAGCCGGCGGTGACCGTTTCTAGCTAATCATTCCAACTCTTTCAATATGAAGTACTCCAGCGCTACTCTTCTTGTTGTTCTCTCGGCTGCTTTGGCCGTCAACGCTACAGTCATGGAACGCTCTTACGACCCAGGCTACAAAGGCGTGGGTGACTACGATGACTATGATGGCAATGGCAATGGCCATGGAAAGAAATATGGCGGCGGCGGTGATGGTGGTGACTACGACGATGACTACGATGGCAACGGCCGTGGAAAGAAATATGGCGGTGGTGGTGGTGGCGATTACGATGACGACTATGACGGTCATGGTAAAGGAAAGAAGTATGGTGGCGGTGGTGGTGGTGGTGACTACGACGATGACTACGATGGCAATGGCCATGGAAAGAAGTATGGCGGTGGTGGTGGCGACGGCGATTATGATGACGACTATGATGGCCATGCGTAAGGAAAGAAGTATGGTGGTGGTGGCGGTGGTGACTACGACGACTATGACGGTCATGGCCGCGGCAAGAAGTATGGCGGTGGTGGTGGCGGTGACTATGATGACTACGATGGCAACGGTCATGGTAAGAAGTACGGTGGTGGTGGCGGCGGTGATTATGATGACTACGATGGCAATGGTCACGGCAAGAAGTATGGCGGTGGTGGTGGCGGTGACTACGATGACTACGATGGCAATGGCCATGGTAAGAAGTACGGTGGTGGTGGTGGTGGTGGTGACTATGATGATTACGACGGCAATGGCAACGGCGGAAAATACAAGTATTAGTGGTAGACCTGATTCCTGCACTATAGATACTAGAACAACTCTACTATACCCAATAAACTCTGTTTACCCTATCATATCTATTGAAAGATCACTCTTATTGTGAATTCTGAAGAGTGGCTCAAACAAGTGTAAATAACAATCAGAATCGGGTGATCCGATCGACGCTTCCATGTGAACGTCAAACAAACCTTAACAAACATCTGAGTAGATGCTGAGAACCAATGAAGCTGTTAGGGGTGGGGAGTGTGGACCAAAACCCCATCGTTAGGTTTGGTTGGTGTTCACATCGGAGCGTCGATCGGACCAACCGATTCTGATTGTTATTTACACTTGTTTGAGCCACTCTTCAGAATTCACAGTAAGGGTGATCTTTCAATAGATATGATAGGGTAAACAGCGTTTATTGGGTATAGTAGAGTTGTTCTAGTATCTATAGCGCAGGAATCAGGTCTACCACTAATACTTGTATTTTCCGCCGTTGCCATTGCCGTCGTAATCATCATAGTCACCACTACCACCACCACCACCGTACTTCTTACCATGGCCATTGCCATCGTAGTCATCGTAGTCACCGCCACCACCACCGCCATACTTCTTGCCGTGACCATTGCCATCGTAGTCATCATGATCACCGCCGCCACCACCACCGTACTTCTTACCATGACCGTTGCCATCGTAGTCATCATAGTCACCGCCACCACCACCGCCATACTTCTTGCCGCGGCCATGACCGTCATAGTCGTCGTAGTCACCACCGCCACCACCACCATACTTCTTTCCACGGCCGTGGCCATCATAATCGTCATCGTAATCTCCACCGCCACCACCACCACCATATTTCTTTCCATGGCCATTGCCATCGTAGTCATCGTCGTAGTCATCACCACCGCCATACTTCTTTCCTTTACCATGGCCGTCATAGTCATCGTCGTAATCGCCACCACCACCACCGCCATATTTCTTTCCTTTACCATGGCCATCGTAGTCATCGTCATAATCGCCACCACCACCACCACCGCCATATTTCTTTCCATGGCCATTGCCATTGCCATCATAGTCATCGTAGTCACCCACGCCTTTGTAGCCTGGGTCGTAAGAGCGTTCCATGACTGTGGCGTTGATGGCCAAAGCAGCCGAGAGAACAACAAGAAGAGTGGCACTGGAGTATTTCATGTTGGAGAAGTGATTGGAATGTCTTGCCACAAGTAGCTATGAGGGATATATATACTATGGCCTGGATGTAGATCCATCCAGTGTAAGCTCCCCTTTGTGTGCAGTATCCTGCATTTCGAAGTGCTGGAGGCGTGATCGATCAGGGTGGTACGGCTGGACAGGTTACTTCAACCAAATCTAACGATGGGGTTTTGATCCACACTCCTCACCCCTAACAGCTTCATTGGTTCTCAGCATCTACTCAGATGTTTGTTAAGGTTTGTTTGACGTTCACATGGAAGCGTCGATCGGATCACCCGATTCTGATTGTTATTTACACTTGTTTGAGCCACTCTTCAGAATTCACAATAAGAGTGATCTTTCAATAGATATGATAGGGTAAACAGCGTTTATTGGGTATAGTAGAGTTGTTCTAGTATCTATAGCGCAGGAATCAGGTCTACCACTAATACTTGTATTTTCCGGCGTGGCCATTGCCATCGTAGTCATCATAGTCACCGCCACCACCACCACCATACTTCTTGCCGCGGCCATGACCGTCATAGTCGTCGTAGTCACCACCGCCGCCACCACCATACTTCTTTCCACGGCCGTGGCCATCATAATCGTCATCGTAATCTCCACCGCCACCACCACCACCATATTTCTTTCCATGGCCATTGCCATCGTAGTCATCGTCGTAGTCATCACCACCGCCATACTTCTTTCCTTTACCATGGCCATCGTAGTCATCGTCATAGTCATCACCACCACCATACTTCTTTCCTTTACCATGGCCGTCATAGTCATCGTCGTAATCGCCACCACCACCGCCGCCATATTTCTTTCCACGGCCGTTGCCGTCGTAGTCGTCGTCGTAGTCACCACCACGACCACCACCGCCATATTTCTTTCCATGGCCATTGCCATTGCCATCATAGTCATCGTAGTCGCCCACGCCTTTGTAGCCTGGGTCGTAGGAGCGTTCCATGACTGTGGCGTTGATGGCCAATGCAGCCGAGAGAACAACAAGAAGAGTGGCACTGGAGTATTTCATGTTAGAGAAGTAATCGGAATGTCTTGCCACAAGTAGCTATGAGGGATATATATACTATGGCCTGGATGTAGATCCATCCAGTGTAAGCTCCCCTTTGTGTGCAGTATCCTGCATTTCGAAGTGCTGGAGGCGTGATCGATCAGGGTGGTACAGCTGGACAGGTTACTTCAACCAAATCTGACGATGGGGTTTTGGTCCACACTCCTCACCCCTAACAGCTTCATTGGTTCTCAGCATCTACTCAGGTGTTTGTTAAGGTTTATTTGAAGAAACCTGTCCAGCTGTACCATCCTGATCGATCACGCCTCCAGCACTTCGAAATGCAGGATACTGCACACAAAGGGGAGCTTACACTGGATGGATCTACATCCAGGCCATAGTATATATATCCCTCATAGCTACTTGTGGCAAGACATTCCAACGCTTTCAATATGAAGTACTCCAGCGCTACTCTTCTTGTTGTTCTCTCGGCTGCATTGGCCATCAACGCTACAGTCATGGAACGCTCTTACGACCCAGGCTACAAAGGCGTGGGTGACTATGATGACTATGATGGCAATGGCAATGGCCATGGAAAGAAATATGGCGGCGGCGGTGGTGGTGGTGACTACGACGACGACTACGACGGCAACGGCCGTGGAAAGAAATATGGCGGTGGTGGTGGTGGCGATTACGACGATGATTATGATGGCCATGGTAAAGGAAAGAAGTATGGTGGCGGTGGTGGTGGTGGTGACTACGACGATGACTACGATGGCAATGGCCATGGAAAGAAGTATGGCGGTGGTGGTGGCGACGGCGATTATGATGACGACTATGATGGCCATGGTAAAGGAAAGAAGTATGGTGGTGGTGGCGGTGGTGACTACGACGACTATGACGGTCATGGCCGCGGCAAGAAGTATGGCGGTGGTGGTGGCGGTGACTATGATGACTACGATGGCAACGGTCATGGTAAGAAGTACGGTGGTGGTGGTGGTGGTGGCGGTGACTACGACGATTATGACGGCAATGGTCATGGTAAGAAGTATGGCGGTGGTGGTGGTGGAGGTGACTACGATGACTATAGTGGCAATGGTAATGGTAATGGCAAATACAAGTACTAGAGGTAGAACTGATTCCTGCACTATAGATACTAGAACATTTCTGTTATACCCAATAAACGTTGTTCACTCGATCGTTGATTTGGCCATTATTGAAAACACTCGAGACAAAACCACATATACACGAGTAACCTTAATACATGAACATCCAGAATCAGCCGTCGAATTTAGCTCCAACAATTAAATCAACCTAGAGGTATTAAGCGTTGACTAATCGCCAATAATAAGTTAATTTCACAAACTACTAAACAAACCCGCCTTGTATATTAAAAGCTCTCTATAAATAGACTCTACCCCCGAGCGGCTAATAGAGTAACTGATTGATGCATATAATTCTTTCATTACCCAGTTGGTAATTCTTAGTCTGACAGACAAATTGTGAGTCCGGAATACACTTCTCCTTGGTATAGTGTTGCCCACTTTGGGGCTGAAAATTACGATTATTCTTTAGTAGACGAACTGGTCAGAGTTCGCCGAATTGGGCAAGTGGCTTCCGGAGAGTATTCTTCAAAGGAACTCAACCGGTTTAGAAGCTTTGGCTATATAAAATGGCCAGCTGCCAAAATAACCTCCGAATTTCCATGGCACCAAGACGGTTAAAGCTTGCGATACCACTACTGATGGTGGCGTCAGTGGTTCTTTACTTCACCCTGAGTAGAGAGCCCTTCAGCACCACAATCCTACCCAATGGCGGGAGATATGCCAGCCCCTCATCCTCACGAAGCCATCACTCTGGCTTAAATTCGGACGCTTGGATCCCATTGATACTTGATGAGTGTGTTGATGGCCTACACAGAAACTCTGCGCCGTGTATCCAAAAGCGTACGCCCGACTCCAATCTGATTAAAGCCCAGGAATTGATTTACAGGTCGTTTCGTCTCAGGGTCCCTCGCTTTATTTCTGAGCAGCAGAAAACGCTATGGTTAGATGCGGTGGCCGACCTGGATAGGATGAGGGTGAGTAACGATAAGGAATGGGCCGACTACCCCACCACAAACGCCCAAAATCTAGTCTTTAGCAACACCCAGTACACCGGGTCCCCACCCCCCGATGATTGGAGTTCACTAGCCTGCATGAGCTTTGGAGCTTCGCACCAGTCTTTCCTGGAGAATCCCAAGTCAAGTGAAGCAAAGCAACAGTACGATCACGAGACCCTGGTGGTTGCAACCTCCCCGGACTCCTGGAGCTGGCAGCACTTCCTAGACAGAGTCACCGTCGTCTGGACTCAATCTTTGTTTGCAATGGATCAAGAGACACGTGACAACGCCACGGTACTCTCGGGCAGGAAACCCAATTCTCCGTTCGTCGACGAGATGTACAATTTGATGGGAGTCAAAAATCATCATCACTACCAACCGGGCATCACACAGGCGCAGTCAGCGAAGACCCTCATCTTCTCGTGCAGAGCACCGTTGATCCACCCGTACACGACTCAGCGGGTCTCCGAAATGATGGGTGTGGATATTCACAAGGTACCACTATCCGAGCGAAAGGTCGTGTTGTACATGTCCAGAAGCTATGGAGACGTCGCCAACAGCGGCCGAAGAATCATGAACGAGGAAAAACTCCTGCACGAGTTGGAGGGGTTACTACGTAGGCGAGGCTTGGGGGAGCAGCTGGTGCTCTTTGATCGTCGGAACTACACCAGCGTCCAAGAGATTGCCGAATACTTCTCCCGCAACGTGAGGGCCATCATTGCGCCCCACGGTTCCGCCCTGCACAACGGTCGCTTCGCCTCCGCCAACACTCTTATCCTGGAGTTCATGCCGGTGAAGCGTTTTCAGAGCTGCTTCTGGGAGCAGAGCCATCTGCTGGAGCAAAATTATCTCGTCTACATGGCGGAAAGTTGGAATGAAAACCACGACATGGAGATCAACGAGATCGAATCCTTGATCCACCTGCTTGATCAAAGTTTAGGTCAGATTCCTAAACCCACTTTGGTTGATGCATATCCGTGGCTCATCGAGCCATGACAGTATAGAGCCGCAATATAAATATGACCATGCAACTTCCCCATCAATGTATCATATCAACAGCCCAATAAAATTTACGCTTACTGTCAATAAAGTAACGGCCATCCAACTTCCAGCAATCAGAGCTCGGCACGGCAGGGTGCTATCTGCAGTGTCGGCCGATACGAAGATGCCAGTGGTTGGATCCATGAAAACCAGAGCCCATCTTCCCGACACTAGGAATTGGCTCAGGCCACGCGCGGTCTAATTTTCGCCCGCGACGTCGCTGATTGGGGTGGGTTAGCTGAAGTTTAGTCCCCGTCTCCCCGCGTAGCCTCTATGCCTTCTTCAATGCGAGACCAACCTGGATTTCTTCATATGCTCCTCTACGTCAAAGTTACTAATGGCAACAAAAAAAATCTACTACGGTTTCACCTAAAACCATTTGCAATTCGATGACGACATTACGTCACCAAGTGTGACAATATTCCAAAAAAATAACCGTCATCTGATAGACTGCGGTGAAGTGGGATCCACGGAGATACTTGGGCAATGAGGTCCGAAGACTAAATCATAGTTAGCCACATAACCTACATGATCGTTCTCCTTGCAGATCAAGTTAGGTGGTCGAGCGGTTTGGGCGTCTGAAATCGATCAAACGTCCACGGTTTCGAAACACAGACTGAACTGATCTAAAATTTCAATGATGACAATACAATCAAATCAGTTATCCCTGTCCGAAAAGACTATGTGGAGAAATATTGTAGTCTGAATTTTTTTTCAGTGCGTTCCCAATCCCAAGTATGGATTGGTCGATAGGATCTGCTTCCCTCATCCCGGGTAATTTGATCCACTCAGATATCGCTCATGGAATCCGGAATTACCTCGCCTACATTTTCGATTCGAAGTCCATATTCCGGTCGCATCGGTGGATGATTTGGTGCTGGTGGAACCGCGACAAATCAATCATTGCCGAATCCATCAAATGGCTCTTGAAAAAGGCAACTGTGCTGATGGGTCGAGCAGAGAATCTGGCGAGATCGAGGGGAGCCGTGGTGTGAACGTGAAAATGTGATTCGGCAAATCCGGAGCGGCAAGTTTTCCCGACACGCTGCGCGGTTGAATGGGACCACCAGGGAGAGTATTTAATGATCGCTCGAGGCGGCTCAGTCACACCACTCCCCCGCATCCACTACTTACTCATCATGGACCTCAAGCCGTTGCTCACGGCCTACTACCTTTTTTTCGACAAGCTGTCGGTTTATTTGTCCTTCGTTGAGATCCCCTTTCTATGTCTTGCCTTCACCCCGTTCTTCGTTTGGGGCTCACTGCACTGGACGTTGAAGCTCGCCCTAGTGTTAGTTGGTGGGGCTGTGTATTACTTCGTACCTCGCTCACGAGAGATCATTCGACCTGCGTTGCCTGTGCTTGCCTGGCTCTCGTTGTTCACCTCCTGTGGCGGGATTCCCACCCACCTTCGTCCCAGCATCAACGTCACTCTTTTGCCTAAGCTTGAGGAGCTTCTCTTTGGCGGAAACCTGTCGGACAAACTGGCCAGCAATCCCTCGGACTGGAAGGATATCCTGGCCTGGATTGTGTACGGCGTGTTGCATTTCATCAACGGGTTCATCGCCATCCCGTTGATGTATTTCCTTGGCCCGAAAGGGACGCTTCCCAAGTTCGTGCGGGCCTATGGCTACCTGAATCTGGCTGGAGTCACCACCCAGCTCCTGTTCCCCACCGCATCCCCATGGTACCTCTACCTCTATGGACTCCACCCCGCCAACTATTCCATCCACGGCGAGCCCGGGGGTCTGGCCAGGATCGACAAGATTCTGCATGTGAACCTCTACGGAAACACGTTTGGAAACTCCCCACTCGTGTTCGGTGCGTTCCCAAGTTTGCACAGCGGATGCGCCGTGATGATCAACCTATTCTTGGCCCATCTGAAACCCTACCTCATCCCATTCAACCTTCTCTACATCACCTGGATCTGGTGGGCGTGTCTCTACCTACGTCATCATTACCTGGTCGACCTGATAGGCGGTTTCGTCTACGCATTCGTGTGCTTCATCATCGTTTACAAGGGACGCATCGCGCCCCAATGGGACGGCCCCCTCAAGGGAACTCCCGAGTTATTGCCCACCCACGTAGGCCGCCATGGATACCTCCCGCTTGACAGCACCAGCGAGACACTGTCCGACTTCGACCTGGACGAGAGCCAGGAGATGTGCATCGCCATCGATGCCCCCATGATGGTTCATTTCGAGGAGAAGCTCCGGGACGACTTAGACGTGAGCGAGTAGTGGAGGAACCCCACCTCCCCGCTCCCGCTCCCCATCCCCCTTCAGCACTATCACCCATGTATATATAGTCCCCCCTCATTCAGTACATACTGCATACCTGTAATGTTCTTTCACTTAATCCAACTAATCTTAATAAATTGCTTGCTACACGAATGCTCATCGGTCGGGATTCCTGGGTTTATTGTTCGCTTCTATTGTTGGATAGGATTAGGGTTTCGTCCAGGAAAGGTAGGCCACCATGGTGGGGTGGGATTAATGGGGATTCTGGTGGGGGAAGGGAAGGGTGGCTTGGGGGCATAGCGGTATATGCTCACTTGGAGGATTGGATGATGAATGATGGTTACTTATGAACAGCAATGTGGTGGTGGTGGTGGTGGGGGAGTGACCTGAGGATAAGCCTATATGAGAAACGTCAAACTACCGGCAAGATTACTGCTGGCACTAGCCATCATGGTCCCCTCGGTCAACGCATCCTCCCGCAACTGTTCCTGGGACTTCAACCGTCTTCTTAGCTCGCTGAACGTCCTTCCTTGGTTCTCCATGAGTTGCAACGTTTTCAGGCCGCTGCAGATGACGACCGCCTGCAGCGCGGGCCCCAAACCGGAGGCCACCTCCAGCTCGCTGCCGGAGATCGAGGTGTGGTAGGAGGCGTGCAGGCTGGCCACCCTCTCCTTCCGGTTCTTGTACAGACGTGCGGTGTCGTCCGGTTCCAGGATCCAGAAGAACCGGTCCTTCTCGAAGTCGAAGACCGAGCGGAACAGCTCGAACTCAAACGTCACCGCCACCTGGTGCGAGCGGTGGTGGTTGGTGACCAGGGCGTGGGCCAGGTTGGTGGAGGTGGTGACCTTCCACGCGTCGAGGCCACCGGCCACCGGAAGTAACACGTCCTCGTTGATATGTTCGGGGGAGCGCTGGTACTTGTAGAGCACGTCCTGGTGCGTGGTCTTCACTTCGTACCAGGACTTGAACAATTTCTTGTTCACTTTCAACGTGGTCATACTCATCGTACAACGAGGTTTCCTGAGGTCAAGGGGAGCGAGTTTGGGAAGAGGAAGAGGAAGAGGAAGAGGAAGGGGAAGGGGGAGGTGGGCTAAGCAGGTTGTGGGGAGTGTGCGTATGCGCGTACCAAGGGCCTAAAGCTTGTGTGAAGTGAAGGAAAGCGAAATCACTCACGTCAAGCACCTGGGAGGTTGTAGTGTTAGCTAGATCCAAGGGGCTCCAACCCGTAGGGTTAGGGTTGTGGTATAGGGGGGGGGGAGTGGATGCATTGGGAAAAAGGGGAATTTCTCAAGGGAGTCCGTGAGTGGTATCCGGAAAATTCTACTGCATCGACAACCAGTTTTCGCCACCGCCGAATCATGTCGCTGACATGGCGGCTGCATGAAACAAGCCATCACTTTGATCACGGTGGCAGTAATGATGATGGTGATGGTGGTGGTTTCAAATTGATCCAGGAATTCACGGGGTGAGTCGAGTTTCTCTAGAACTGCTATCCATTGTCTGGGTGATGAAGATAGCAGGTCCCACAACATCCATAGATCGTACGTAACAAACGTGTCGCCCGATCTGGCCCGCGCCTCTGTGGGTGAGAGACAGGGCGGATCCAACGAACTGAAGAAAGCATCGAAAGCCGCAACCGTGGTGTGGTGTCAGTGGCAAAGTGAGGGGTGAACTTTATTTCCCCGAATCAAAACCCGGCACAGAAGAGTGGAAGAAAGTAGGTTTACATATGGGCGTATGATTGGCTAAGGTTTGGCCTAGATGACTAGACAGCTCTATCCAAGGAGAAGCTCGTACACGATGACCAGTAGGTTGAGTACGATGAGCGGGACTGGTTAGGTGGCAAAGACAATGCATGGTTAGCTCCGACCGACCGAGGAACGTTTGCTAAGGTCACTTACTTCTCAAGAGGGTGCGAACTGCCGAGATCAGGTTGATCAATTTGGCTTTGATGCTCTGGTTTGGATCTCCGCCGAACGTGGGCTCCACTTTTCCCCAACCGACTGAGGGCGAGAGTTGATTGTTAGTACCGAGGGTGGGGGTTGATCAAAGTTCGCGATGAGAGGCCACTTACCACGAGCAAGGAAACGCTCCTCGTTAAGAATGGCCAGTCCGTTGACCATAAACAAAGTGAAGTAAAGTAATTGTCCTAATGATAGTACCATCATCTGCTTTCCTGCCTGTATTGACCAACTCAACGAAAAGTAGAAGTGAAGTGTACATATCAATCACTACTATCATCTTAATATCCAATCCGACCGACTGACGTTGATTCGAACTACGGAAGGTGGGTTGGATTGGTTGGGGGGGGGGTTTCCCGATGTAAAGATCAGGATGGTCCTGTAGCTCAGTGGAAAGAGTGTCTCCCTCCGGAGGAGAAAGTCGTGGGTTCGACCCCCACCTGGATCGACTTTTGCCACTGGACACCATGGATTTTCGGTTCAACCGGACCCAATAGACCACCAATCAATGATAGGCATTGGTAATTGGATTGTAGACGAAAGGCTTGGGATCCCACCAGCATCTGTCCTGATTGGCCTGGGGGGATGTGGTAACCAGAGAGATTTTTGGAGCTCTGCTGGTCAATTCCGTAGAAGCGAACAGGCCAAGATCAACGTGTTCCTGATGAACTGTGATCGCCTATCTCTTACAGTAAGTTGGGGCTAGGGTTAAGGTTAGGATTAGGATCGGCGCTGGCCAACCATTCTCTTCATGCTGTCATATCGTTGGAAATGAAATCCCTGCCAATATGACGGAGGTTCGTTTGCGCCAGGTATACAACTCGCAGTGTTTGAAACTACCGGTGGCGCTTGCCACATGGTAAGGTAATTTGGGGGTGAAAAGTGAAGAAGTGGCGTCCAATTGTAAAGATATGGGAATCCCAAGTTTTGGTGGCCCTTCCGGAAGGGTGATGCTTTGGGAGCATCCGTGGTATGCTCCGCGCTTACAGAATATCCATAAGATCCTATTAGGTTGAAACCACCTAGCCCTCGCCTTTGCCCTAGCCCTAGCCCTAGCCCTCCCCTGGTATTCAATAAAAACTGGTGTTGATTCTCCAACCCTACACCCCTTTGATCCTTGTTGTGTTATGGTTGCCCATCTCTCCCACTGCTAGATCCTTCATTGACATTTTCTGTGAAGCTGCACTCAATTAGGTGCTCAATCAGCTATACTATCTTATGTCAGGGAAGTATGGATCAATCCCTTGTAACTGAATCTGGCCAAAAATCTGCCCAGTTGCATCATCATATCTAATTCAGTTTCACTTATGCCAGTTGACAATTCCTGCTGAATATGAGATATCTGTTGTAAGAGTCTTGAAGATATTGAAAGTGATTGGGAGAACAAGTTGATAATGTATTGTTCAATCAATTATTTATTGAATGTAAAAGTAGTTTCTATACTTTTACATGGTCTTGGCATAAAAAACATGTAGAGTAGATATAGGAAGGTCTCAAAAAGATGTGTGCAAGGTTTGGAGCTGTTTGGACAACTTTGAGAATTTTCATGTTCTGGGTACCTGATATATTGGCAGAAATATTCTAAGTAAATTCCAACAAGGAATTTGGTCAGTATTCTCCAATATTTGAAGGTAATGATATAAGTGACTAAGTTGAGTGAATATTTAGGTGGAATTACAAATATTTACAACACTCCTACTCAACTAAATGCTGTACACTGACTAGTCCTAATTTTAATCAAAGGTAATCAAATTCTCTCTAGCTAATGGTTTGGTAACTATATCTGCATTCATTTCATTTGTAGGACGCTAAGCTAGCTAATCAAGTCATTCTCTGATAGCCTCACATATGAAATGATGTCTAATATCTGATGTGCTTAGTTCTAGTATGCAAAAGTTGGATCTCTACCTAATTGCATATATCCTTAATTATCTTGCACTAAAGTATTAAGGATTTTTTGACATAAGCCTAAGCCTTAAAAAGCTTTCTTAGCCATATTGCTTCTTTTGTGACTCCACAGGCTGCCATATACTCTGCCTCAGTGGTAGAAAATGCTATGATTGGTTGCTTTTATAGAGTTCCATGAAATTGCTCCTTTACAGAAAAGAAAGGCATATCCTGAGGTGAATCTTCTATCTTCTAAGTTTTGTGCCCAATCAGCACCAGAGTATCCCATAAGATCTTGTCTTAGAATCCTTATGGGTGTACCTAGGTAGATATCAGCAGGTCCTCTTAAGTATCTAAAAATGCGCTTAACTACTGTAATATGCTCAGATCCATAGTTCTGATTATGTTGGCTGACAACTCCCACTTAATATGAGATATCTGGACGTGTTCCAAGCATGATATACATCAGACTGCCAACTAAAGATTGATAAGGAAAGTCAGAGCTTTCTGATGGCACCAAGCTCTCTTGATTTGGTTGCAGTTTTGACCAAGTTAAGGTTTATCTCCATTGCGGTAGCTGCTGGTTTACAGTCTTCCATTTGGTACTTCTTTAGTATATTTTGAATATACTTGGATTGGTTTAGGGTGATAGTCTGGGTACTTCTGTCTATGGATAACTGAATCCCTAAGTAGTAACAGAGTTCTCCTAGATTGGACATCTTGAACTCCTTAGATAGGCTGGATTTAGTCTCTTCCAATGTTTCTAGGTTATTGGCAGCTATAATAAGATCATTCACATATAGAGCTAACAGAACTGGATTTGCTCTATCTGGCTTATTGTATATACTATAGTCAGCATTACTCCTTTTGAAACTCAGAGATTCCAAATAAGAATCTATCTTGCAATTCCAGGCACTGGGTTATTACTTGAGACCATACAGAACCTTTTTCAGCTTGCAGACCAAGTGGGGGTTATGTTGGTCAACAAACCCATCAGGCTGGTCCATATACACATCCTCATCAATTTTTCCACTCAATATGCAGTTTTTACATCCATTTGATGAATAAGAAACTTATGTTTGGCTGCAATAGCCAATATTAATCTGATTGAATTAAACTTGGCTACCAGTGCAAAGGTCTCAGTATAGTCAAGTCCTTTTGTTTGAAAGTATTCTTTGGCCACAAGTCTTGCTTTGTATCTTTCAATTGTATCATCAGCCTTGTACTTTGTCTTAACAACCTATCTGCATCCAATTGATTTTTGGTTGACTGGTAATTTGACGCAGACTGAATAGGCATAGGCTGAGTTTGTACCCTCATTGATATAGTAATTTGCACTATTTCTTGTCCAATTGGATCTCCAGGCATTTGACACTGGAATATTCACTTCTGAGATATTCCTGGGCACTGATTCAGGCTGAATCATGGTTTTAAAGTCCTCTGGAGTGAAAAATTTTCATTGTTTTGCTCTGATCTAGTATGACAATTGGGGGACTTGAGATCAGTTTTTTGTCATCATCTGATGTCATTTTTTGTGAAAATTTTGAATATTACCAAACAACACGTCCCTGGACTTGATTAGCCTCTTTGCTTCAGTATTGTAGAGTCTGTATGCTTTATTCTCATTGCAGTTGACCAAAAATAAGCATTTTACACTTTTTGGCTCAAATTTTGACTGATTTCCAGGCAATTTCTTGGCATATGCTGACACCAAATTATTTTTGGATGTTCTGCACTTGGTCTGTACCCATACCATGCTTCAAGTGGAGTAGAATTACCAAGTACTTGGTTATAACTGCTATTTTCAAGGTATACAGCAGTGGCAACTGATTCTGCCCAAAAATCATATGATAATTTTTGATCGTAGATCATATATCTTGCCATATCAGTTATTGATCTGTTAGGATGTTCTGCTACTCCATTTTGCTGTGGGGAGTAGGGTACAGTAGACTCTTGCTTTATCCCATGAATTTTGCAGAAGTGGATGAAGAGTTTTGAAGTATATTCTCTAACGTTGACAGAGTGTATTTTCTTGATTTTCTTACCAGTTTCTCTCTCCACCATGGCATTGAACCTCCTGAACTTTGACAGAGCTTCTTCCTTTCTCTCCAAGAAGTAGACCCTCACATATCTTGTATAATCATCAATAAAAGTGGTTAAATACTTCATCCCACCTAAGGATAAATTTTGCATAGGTCAACACAGATCTGAGTGCATTAGATCCAATTTTTTCTTAGTTTTGATTAACCCAGAGCTCTTGAATGGTCATCTGGCTTGTTTCCTCTATCTGCAGGCTTCATAGTGCTCCAAACTAGCTGGGGGATCAACTTTTACTCTGGAAAATAGCTGATCTTTGATCATTTTGCGCAAATAACCAAAATTGATGTGCCCAAATCTCCTATGCCAAAGCATTAGTGTTTCTTCATTTAAGTTACTTATATTGGCTTCCAAATATAATGGAATATAGATCAACTTGTATAGATTCTGATCTCTGATACCCAATGCAATATGCACACCATTTTGATCAGTTATCTTGCATCCAGAATTGTCAAAGCTGAAGCTGAGTCCTTCTGCTGTGGCCTTGCTCACAGATAGTTGATTCTTGGCTATTTCTGGTACATAAAGTACTTCTTTAAAGGTCAGTGTATGGCTTCCTTCACTGCTTCTTAGGTTTACTTGGATAGTTCCTTCTCCAAATGCATCAAGTGTTCTGTTGTCACCCATGTAGACCTTCTTAATTGGAATTTCTTGATAATGGGTAAAAAGTTCTTTTTGCTATGTTAAGTGTTTAGATGCTCCAGAGTCAATATACCACATCTGAGAATCCTTGTTTGTGGCCATTTTTAGTGTAGATATGAACAGTCTGTCTCAGTTGTTGCAGCATTTCCATATTTAGGCTTCTTTTGCTGATTTTATCCCTTTTGAAGCAATGATCTGATGTGTGTCCATTGCTTTTGCAGTAGTTGCAACACTGGTTGCTGTTGCCTTTGTAGGGTCTTAGGTACCTCCTTTGTTGGTTATCATTGCTTATTAAAGCATTTTCTTCTTCTTATTGGCACCTGATTTTCTTAATTTGTCATCCAGGGGCCTTCCATATATGTAATTTAAGGTCACATCTTTGGTTTTGGACCCCAGGGCTGGTAAAAGACCCTGAAACTTGTCTGTCAGGCTATGCAGGATAGTTACTAGCACATCCTCATCAGTAGTTGGTACACCCAGAGATTCCATTTCATCCTCCGGCAGGGTAATTCTGTTAGTTAGATTTTTCATTTCTTCTCCTGGCAGCATCTTTGTAATAAAGAATTGTTGCCTCAGATACATTTTCTTAGCAGCTGAACATGACTAGTATGTGTTGTCTAATGCATTCCACACATTCTTTGCTGTTTTTGCTCTTGAGCATCAAATTATCAATTTGTCCTTAACATTAAAGAAAATGCAGTTAAATGCACTTTGTTCTCTCTTCTTGTACTTTAAGGCTTCCTCTCCCACATTTTTAGCAGGGCATTCTGCTCCCATGAGAATATCCCAAAGACCTCTTTCTTGCAGCAGTATCTTCATCTTTACCTTCCACACTTGGTAATTAGATCCATCCAACTTTTCAGCAGGGGAAAAAATTGCAGTAATAGTTGTAGTAGACATTGCAAAGAGTGACAGCTTGAGGCTCAAGGTCTGTTGTAAAAGTCTTGGAAGTCTTAGAAGTGGTTGGGAGGACAAGTATATTTTGTGGCTTTTGCTTGATGATGTATTGGATGTGAAAGTAGTATTTATACTTTTACATGGTCTTGGCATTACAAACATGTAGAATAGGTTAAGGAAGGTCCCAAGAGCATGTGTGCAAAGTTTGGGGCTGTTTGGACAACTTTGAGAACTTTCATGTTCTGGGTACCTGGTATTTTGGTGAGAATATTCTAAGTAAATTCCCACAAGGGATTTGGTCAGTATTCTCAAGGATTTGAAGGTAATGATCTAAGTGACTAAGTTAGGTGAATACTTAGGTGGAACTACTAATTTCTACCACACTCCCACACAGCTAAATGCTCATACTGACTGGTCCTAATTTTGACCTAAGATATTTAAACTTGTCCCTAGCTGATGGTTTGGTAAATAGGTCTGCAACAATTTCATGTGTAGGACAGTAAGCTCAGCTAACTAAGCTATTCTCAATAGCTTCACATGTGAAATGGTGTCAATATCTATGTGCTTAGCTCTAGCATGAAAAGTTGGATTTCTACCTAGTTGTCCTCATCCTTGATTATCTTGAAATAAAGTAATAGGTGTTTTTTGACATAGGCCTAAATCTGTAAAAAGCTTTCTTAGCCACATTGTTTTTTTTGTAGCCTCACAGGCTGCCATACACTCTGCCTCAATGGTAGAAAGTGCTACAGTTAGTAGCTTTCTTGAAATTCATGAAATTGCTCCTTTGCAGTAAAGAAAGATGTGTCCTGTGGTGGATCTTCTGTATTCTAAATTTTGTGCCCAAACAGCATCAGCGCATCCCACAAAATCCTGTTTGGAATCCTTATAAGTGTATCTTAAGCAGATACTAGCAGTTCCTTTTGGGTATCTAAAGATCTGCTTAACTGCTTCAATATGATCAGATCCATAGTTCTGATTATGTTGGCAGACAACTCCCACTGAAAATGAGATATCTGAACAGGTTCCAAGCATAACATACATCCGACTGCCAATTATGGATTGATAAGGAAAGTCAGGGCTTTTGGATGGCACCAAGCTCTCTTGATTTGGTTAAGTTTTGACAAAGTTAAGGTTTGACTCCATTGGGGTAGCTGCCAGTGTACAGTCTTCCATTTGGTACTTTTCTAGTATATCTTGAATATACTTGACTTGACTTAGGGTGATAGTCTGGGTAATTCTGTCTATGGAGAGCTTAACTCTTAAGTAGTAACTGACCCTATGAAAAATAACTTGGTCCCATGGGTAGATCCAATCTGATCCTAAGATTATACTCTGGGGCTAATATTTATATATAGTGCCAGATTGTGCCAATGAACCAAGATAGTCCATGCATTCTTGTGACATGATACAAGCCACAGGAGCTAGATTCAAAGTGCTATGGGTATTAAGTACCAGATACATGTCTTCAGTTCTTCTGTGCTCTCACACATCCTATACAACATTGATACAAAAACAAAGGTCAACAAATGGGGTTTTCCAGCATGGTGGGTGAAACACAGTAGCTGCTTTGCTTGAAGATGCAGAGCTATGTTTCACACATTATTGCCAAGTTTAGGTCTGCTATGCCTCTCTGGCATGCAATGGCACAATTTGGCACACATGGCTCAATGTGGTACTCTCCAACTGAACAGGTCTGTTGACTAAGAATCAAATGGATGCAGATGGGTTTTCAAGACAAAATACAAGGCTGATAGTACAATTGAAAGATACTAAGAAGAACTTCTGGCCAAAGTATACTCTTACACAAAAGGACTTGACTGTATTGAGACCTTTGCACTAGTGTGGTGGTGTATAAGTCCAAGGGAGAGATATACCCAAAACTTCTGAAAAATATTTGTGTGTGGGGTGTTCACTTGGTGCAACAACCTCTGGCAAAGGCTTGCTGGGAATACTTGTGTTTTGTCTCTGCTCAGATGTGAGCAGAAATAAAGCAACAAGCTTGTCAAAGGAAAGCTAGTTAGCTACAATTGCCAACTTAGTGTTGTTAAAAATATTGTAAGAGTCTTGGAGATAATGGAAGTGATTGGGAAGACAAGTAGATTATGTGGTTTTCACTTAATGATTTATTGAATGTAAAAGTAGTATTTATACTTTTACCTGGTCTTGGCACTACAAGCATGTAGAATAGGCTAAGGAAGGTCCCAAGAGCATGTGTGCAAAGTTTGGGGCTGTTTGGACAACTTTGAGAATTTTCATGTTCTGGGTACCTGGTATTTTGGTGAAAATATTCTAAGTAAATTCCCACAAGGGATTTGGTCAGTATTCTCAAGGATTTGAAGGTGATGATCTAAGTGACTAAGTTAGGTGAATATTTAGGTGTAAATACAAATTTTTACAACAATCCCACTCAGATAAATGTTCATATTGACTAGTCCTAATTTTGACCTAAGATATTCAAACTTGTCTCTAGCTAATGGTTTAGTAAACATGTCTGCAATCATTTCATCTGTAGGACAGTAAACTAAGCTAGCTAAGTTATTCTCTATAGCTTCATGTATGAAATGATGCCTAATATCTATGTGCTTGGTTCTAGCATGAAAAGTTGGATTTCCACCTAATTGTATACATCCTGATTATCTTGAAATAAAGAAATAGGTGTTTTTTGACATAGGCCTAAATCTGTAAAAAGCTTTCTTAACCACATTGCTATTTTTGTAGCTTCACAGGCTGCCATATACTCTGCCTCTGTTGTGGAAAGTGCTACGGTTGGTTGCTACTTGAATTCCATGAAATTGCTCCTTTACAGTAAAGATGTTGTAAAAATTTGTATTTCCACCTAAATATTCACCTAACTTAGTCACTTAGATCATCACCTTCAAATCCTAGAGAATACTGACCAAATTCCTTGTTGGGATTTACTTAGAATATTTTCACCAAAATACCTGGTACCCAGAACATGAAAATTCTCAAAATTGTCCAAACAGCCCCAAACTTTGCACACATGTTCTTGGGACCTTACTTAACCTATTCTACGTGTTTGTAATGCCAAGACCAGGTAAAAGTATAAATACTACTTTTACATTCAATAAATCATTATGTGAAAACCACATAATCTACTTGTTCTCCCAATCACTTCCAATATCTCTAAGACTCTTACAACAAAAGAAAGGTGTGTCCTGTGGTGGATCTTCTGTCTTCCAAGTTTTGTCCCCAATCAGCATCAGAGTATCCCACAAGATCCTGTTCTGAAACCTTATAAGTGTATCTTAAGCAGATATCAGCAGTTCCTTTTAGGTATCTAAAAATCCGCTTAACTGCTGCAATATGATCAGATCCATAGTTCTGAATATGTTGGCTGACAACTCCCACTGAATATGAGATATCTGGACGTGTTCCAAGCATGATATACAGCAGACTGCCAACCATAGATTTATAAGGAAAGTCAGGGCTTCCAGATGGCACCAAGCTCTCTTGATTTGGTTGAGTTTTGACCAAATTAAGGTTTGTCTCCATTGGGGTAGCTGCCGGTATACAGTCTTCCATTTGGTACTTCTTTAGTATATCTTGAATATACTTGGATTGGCCTAGGGTGATAGTCTGGGTACTTCTGTGTATGGAGAACTTAATCCCTAAGTAGTAACTGAGTTCTCCTAGATCAGACATCTTGAACTCCTTAGATAGGCTGGATTCAGTCTCTTCCAATGTTGCTGGGTTATTGGCAGCTATAAAAAGGTTATCCACATATAGAGCTAATAGAATGGATTTGCTCTATCTGGCCTATAGTATATACTATAGTCAGCATTACTCCTTTTGAAGCTTAAAGATTGTAAATAAGGATCTATCTTGCAATTTCAGGCTCTCAGTGATTATTTGAGACCATATAGTGACTTTTTAAGCTTGCACACCAAGTGGGGGTGATCTTGGTCAACAAACCCATCAGGCTGATCCATAAACACATCCTCATCAAGTTCATCATTCAAAAATGCAGTTTTTTACATCCATTTGGTGAATAAAAAACTTATATTTGGCTGCAATAGCCAATATTAATCTGACGGAATTAAACTTGGCTACTGGTGCAAAGGTCTCAGTATAGTCAAGTCCTTTTGTTTCAGAGTATCATTTGGCTACAAGTCTTGCTTTGTATCTTTCAACTGTACCATCAGCCTTGTATTTTGTCTTGAAGACTCATCTGCATCCAATTGATTTTTGGTTGATTGGTAATTTGAATAAGTCCCAAGTTTGATTTTCCATCAGGGCTTGATATTCCTCAGTCATTGTAGATCTCCAAAACTTTGTCTGAGGGCTATTTAGGGCCTCTTTTACAGTCTGGGGTTCATCAATATGGACTGCATAGGCATAGGCTAAGTTTGTACCCTTATTGATATACTAATTTGGGCTCTTTCTTGTTTGATTGGATCTCCTGGCATTTGATACTGAAATGATCACTTCTGGGATATTCCTGGGCACTGATTCTGGCTGAACCACAGTTGTAGAGTTCTCTGGAGTGAAAGAATACTCATTGTTTTGCTCTGATTCAATCCTGACAATTGGTGGACTTGAGATCAAATTTTTGTCATCATCTGATGTCATTTGGTGTGCAAATTTTGAATTTTCATCAAACTACACATCCCTGGATTTGATCAGCTTCTTTGCTTTGGTATTGTAGAGTCTGTATGCCTTACTCTCATTGCAGTAGCCCAAAAACATGCATTTTGCACTCTTTGGCTCAAAATTTGACTGATTTCCAGGCAGTTTCTTGGCATATGCTGTACACCCAAATATTCTTGGATGTTCTGCACTTGGTCTGTAACATACCATGCTTCAAATGGAGTAGAATCACAAAGTATTCTGTTATAACTCCTATTTTTAAGGTATATTGCAGTGGCAACTATTTCCACCCAAAAATCATAGGATAATTTTTGATCAAGGATCATAGATCTTGCCATATCAATTATTGATCTGTTAGCATGTTCTGCTACTCCATTTTGCTGTGGGGAGTATGGTACAGTAGTCTCTTGCTTTATCCCATGAATTTTGCAAAAGTGGATGAAGAGTTTCAAGGTATATTCTCCACCATTGACAGAGCATATTTTCTTGATTTTTTCACCAGTTTCTCTCTCCACCATGGCTTTAAGCTCCCTGAGCTTAAACAGAGCTTCTTCCTTTCTCTCCATGAAGTTGACCCCTGTGTATCTTGTATAATCATCAATAAAAGTGATTTAATACTTCATCTGGTCTAAGGATGAGCTCTTGAACAGTTGTCTGGCTTGTTTCCCATATATGCAGGCTTCATAGTGCTCCAAATTAGCTCAGGGATCAATATTACTCCTGAAATTTGCTGATCTTTGATCATTTTTTGCAAATAATCAAAATTGATGTTCCCAAATCTACTGTGCCAAAGCATTAGTGTTTCTTCATTTAAGTTACTTATATTGGCTTCCAGATATGATGGAATATAAGTCAACTTGTATAGACTCTGATCTCTGATTTGCAAAGCAATATGGGCACCATTTTGATCAGTGATCTTGCATCCAGAATTGTCAAAGTTGAAATTGAGTCCTTCTCCAGTGGCCTTGCTTACAGATATTAGGTTCTTGGCTATTTCTGGTACATAGAGTACTTCTTTGAAAGTCAGTGTATGGCTTCCTTCACTGCTTCTTAGGCTTACTTGGATTGTTCCTTCTCCCAGTGCATCAAGTGTTCTATTGTCACCCATGAAAACCTTCTTAATTGGAATTTCTTGATATTGGGTAAAAAGTTCTTTTTAGTGTGTAAAGTGTTGAGAAGCTCCAGAGTCAATATACCATGTCTGAGAATCCTTGTTGGCGGTGAAATTTAGTGCAGATATGAGTAGTCTATCTTCAGTTGTTGCAGCATTTCCCTATTCAGTCTTCTTTTGCTGATAATCTCTCTTTTTGAGACACCAGTCTGATGTGTGTCCTTTCCTTTTGCAGTAGTTGCAAAACAGGTTGCTGTTGCCTTTGTAGGGTCTTGAGTACCTTCTTTGTTGGCTATCATTGCTTATTAATGCATTTTCTTCTTCCTTCTTATTGGCACTTGATTTTCTTAAGTCTTCATCCAGGAGCCTTCCATATACGTAATTTAAGGGCTGATACAAGGCCCTGAAACTCATCTGTCAGGCTATTCAGGATAATAACTATCACATCCTCATCAGTAGTTGGTACGCCCACAGATTCCATATCATCTACCAGCAGGGAAATTCTGTTAATTAGATTTTTCATTTCTTCTCCTGACAGCATCTTTGTAGTAAAGAATTTTGTCTCAGATACATTTTCTTAGCAGATGAGCATGACTGGTAGGTGTCTTCTAATGCCTTTGAGGCATTCTTAGTTGTTTTTGCTCTTGAGCATTGAATTAGCAATTTGTCCTTAGCATTAAGGCAAATACAGTTAAAGGCACTTTGTTGCTTCTTCTGGTACTTTAAGGCTGCCTCTCCCACATTTTTAGGAGGACATTCTTCTCCCATAACAATATCCCCAAGGCCTCTTTCTTGTAGCAGCATCTTTATCTTCACCTTCCACACTTGGTAGTTAGATCCATCCAACTTTTCAGCTGAGGGAAAAATTCCAGTAATAGCAGTAGTAGACATTGCAGAGAGTGACAGCTTGGGGCTCATAACCTGTTGTAAGAGTCTTGGAGATATTAGAAGTGATTGGGAGGACAAGTATATTACGTGTTTCTCAAAGTTGTCCAAACAGCCCCAAACTTTGCACACATGTTCTTGGGACCTTCCTTAACCTATTCTTTGTTTTTTTATGCCAAGACCATGTAAAAGTATAAATACTACTTTTACATCCAATACATCATCAAGCAAAAGCCACATAATCTACTTGTCCTGCCAATCACTTCCAATACATCCAAGACTCTTACAACAGACTTTGAGCCCTAAGCTGTCACTCTCTGCAATGTCTACTACTGCTATTACTGGAATATCACCCTCTGCTGAAAAGTTGGATGGATCTGACTACCAAGTGTGGAAGGTGAAGATGAAGATGCTGCTACAAGAAAGAAGGCTTTGGCATATTGTCATGAGAGAAGAATGTCCTCCTAAGAATGTGGGAGAGGAAGCTTTAAAGTACCAGAAGAAAGAACAAAGTGCCTTTAACTGCATTTGCCTTAATGTTAGGACTAATTGCTAATTCAATGCTCAAGAGAAAAAACAGCAAAGAATGCCTGGAAGGCATTGGAAGACACCTACCAGTCATGTTTATCTACTAAGAAAATGTATCTGAGACAAAAATTCTTCACTACAAAGATGCTGCCAGGAGAAGAAATGAAAAATTTAATTAACAGAATTACCCTGCTGGTAGATGATATGGAATCTGTGGGCATACCAACTACTGATGAGGATGTGATAGTTACCATCCTGAATAGCCTGACAGATGAGTTTCAGGGCCTTGTATCAGCCCTAGAGTCCAGAACTGAAGACTTGACCTTAAATTATGTATATGGAAGGCTCCTGGACAAAGAATTAAGAAAATCAAGCGCCAATAAGAAGGAAGAAGAAAATGCATTAATAAGCAATGATAGCCAACAAAGAAGGTACTCAAGACCCTACAAAGCCAAAAGCAACCTGTTTTGCAACTACTGCAAAAGAAAAGGACACACATAAGACCAGTGTCTCAAACAGAAAGATAGTCAGCAAAAGAAGCCTGAATATGGAAATGTTGCAACAACTGAAGATAGACTATTCATATCTGCACTACATATCACCAAAACAAGGATTCTCAGACATGGTATATTGACTCTGGAGCATCTCAACACTTTACAAACCAAAAAGAACTTTTTACCCAATATCAAGAAATTCCAATTAAGAAGGTTTTCATGGGTGACAATAGAACACTTGATGCACTGGGAGAAGGAACAATCCAAGTAAGCCTAAGAAGCAGTGAAGGAAGCCATACACTGACTTTCAAAGAAGTACTCTATGTACCAGAAATAGCCAAGAACCTAATATCTGTAAGCAAGGCCACTGGAGAAGGACTCAATTTCAACTTTGACAATTCTGGATGCAAGATCACTGATCAAAATGGTTCTCATATTGCTTTGCAAATCAGAGATCAAAATCTATACAAGCTGACTTATATTCCATCATATCTGGAAGCCAATATAAGTAACTTAAATGAAGAAACACCAATGCTTTGGCACAGTAGATTTGGGAACATCAATTTTGATTATTTGCAAAAAATGATCAAAGATCAGCAAATTTCAGGAGTAATATTGATCCCCCAGCTAGTTTGGAGCACTGTGAAGCCTGCATATATGGGAAACAAGCCATATAATTGTTCAAGAGCTCTGGGTTAATCAAAACTAAGAAAAAATTAGATCTAATTCACTAGATCTGTGTGGACCTATACAAAATTAATCCTTAGGTGGGATGAAGGATTTGATCACTTTTATTGAGGATTATACAAGATACACATGGGTCTACTTCATGGAGAGAAAAGAAGAAGCTCTGTCTAGGTTCAGGGAGTTTAAAGCCATGGTGGAGAGAGAAACTGGTGAAAAAATTAAGAAAATACGCTTGGATAATGGTGGAGAATATACCTCAAAACTCTTCAACCACTTCTGCAAAATTCATGGGATAAAGCAAGAGACTACTGTACTATACTCCCTACAGCAAAATGGAGTAGCAGAACAAGCTAACAGATAGATAATTGATATGGCAAGATCTATGATCCATGATCAAAAATTATCTTATGATTTTTGGGCAGAATCAGTTGCCACTGATGTATGTCTTAAAAATAGGAGTCAAACAGAATACTTTGTGCTTCTACTCCATTTGAAGCATGGTATGTTACAGACCAAGTGCAGAACATCCAAGAATATTTGGGTGTACAGCATATGCCAAGAAACTGCCTGGAAATCAGTCAAGATTTGAGCCAAAAATTGTAAAGTGCATATTTTTGGGCTACTGCAATGAGAGTAAAGCATACAGACTCTAAAATACCAAAGCAAGGAAGCTAATCAAGTCCAGGGATGTGATGTTTGATGAAAATTCAAAATTTTCACAAAAAATGACATCAGATGATGACAAAAATCTTATCTCAAATCCACCAATTGTCAGGATCATATCAGAGCAAACAATGAGAGTTCTTTCACTCCAGAGGACTCTACAACTGTGGTTCAGCCAGAATCAGTACCCAGGAATATCCCAGAAGTGAGCATTCCAGTATTAAATCCCTGGAGATCCAATTGGACAAGAAATAGCGCAAATACTATATCAGTGAGGGTACAAACCTAGCCTATACCTATTCAGTCCATATTGATGAGCCCCAGACTGTAAAAGAGGTCCTAAATAGCCCTCAAACAAAGTTTTGGAGATCTGCAATGACTGAGGAATATCAGGCCCTGATGGAAAATCAAAGTTGGGACTTGGTCAAATTACCAATCAACTAAAAATCAATTGGATGCAGATGGGTCTTCAAGACAAAATACAAGGCTGATGGTACAATTGAAAGATACAAAGCAAGACTTGTGTCCAAAGGATACACTCAAACAAAAGGACTTGACTATACTGAGACCATTGCACTGGTAGCCAAGTTTAATTCCATCAGACCAATATTGGCAATTGCAGCCAAATATAAGTTTTTTATTCATCAAGTGGATGTGAAAACTGCATTTTTGAATGGAGAACTTGATGAGGACATGTATATGGATCAACCTGATGGGTTTGATGACCAAAATAGCCCCCATTTGGTCTGCAAGCTTAAAAAGTCACTATATGGTCTCAAACAATCGCTGAGAGCCTGGAATTGCAAGATAGAATCTTATTTGGAATCTCTGAGTTTCAAAAGGAGTAATGCTGACTATAGTATATACTATAAGCCAAATAGAGCAAATCCAGTTCTATTAGCTCTTTATGTGGATGACCTTATTATAGCCACCAATAACCTAGAAACATTGGAAGAGACTAAATCCAGCCTATCTAAGGAGTTCAAGATGTCTGATCTAGGAGAACTCAGTTACTACTTAGGGATTAAGTTCTCCATAGACAGAAGTACTTGGAATATCACCCTAAGTCAATCCAAGTATATTCAAGATATACTTAAGAAGTACTAAATGGAAGACTGTAAACAAGCAGCTACCCCAATGGTGATAACCTTAACTTGGTCAAACTATACCAAATCAAGAGAGCTTGGTTCCATCTGAAAGCCCTGACTTTCCTTGTCAATCCATAGTCAGCAGTCTGATGTATATCATACTTGGAACATGTCCAGATATCTCATATTCAGTAGGAGCTGTCATCCAACATAATCAGAACTATGGATATGATCATATTGCAGCAGTTAAGAGGATTTTTAGATACCTAAAAGGAACTGCTGATAAGTGCTTTAGATATACTTATAAGTATTCAGAACAGGATCTTGTGGGATACTCTGATGCTGATTGGGGACAAAACTTGGAAGACAGAAGATCCACCACAGGATACACCTTTCTTTATTGCAAAGGAGCAATTTCATGGAACTCTAGAAAGCAACAAATTGTAGCACTTTCCACCACAGAGGCAGAGTATATGGTAACCTGTGAGGCTACAAAGGAAGCACTGTGGTTAAGAAAACCTTTTACAGATTTAGGCCCATGTCAAAAAACACCTATTACTTTATTTCAAGATAATCAAGGATGTTTACAATTACGTGGAAATCCAACTTTCATGCTAGAACCAAGCACATAGATATTAGACATCAGCTCATTTGTGAAGCTATAGAGAATAGCTTAGTTAGCTTAGTTTACTGTCCTACAGATGAAATGATTGCAGACATGTTTACCAAACTATTAGCTAGAGACAAGTTTGAATATCTTAGGTCAAAATTAGGACTAGTCAGTATGAACATTTAACTGAGTGGGAGTGTTGTAAAACGTTTGTATTTCCACTTGAATATTCACCTAACTTGATTACTTGGATCATTACCTTCATATCCTAGAGAATGCTCACCAAATTCCTTGTTGGGATTTACTTAGAATATTTTCACCAAAATACCAAGTACTCAGAACATGAGAGTTCTCAAAGTTGTCCAAACAGCCCCAAACTTTGCATGCGTGTTCTTGGGACCTTCCTTAACCTATTCTACGTGTTTGTAATGCCAAGACCATGTAAAAGTATAAATACTACTTTTAAATTCAATAAATCATTAAGTGAAAACCATATAATCTACTTGTGCTCCCAATCACTTCCGTTATCTCCTGGACTCTTACAACACTTGGTTGGCATCTTAGCAAAAGTATGTGCTGGATTCAGCATCCTTTGAGATAACAATGCACTAAAACTTCCAAAGTCCAACAACTGTAAACTTCATCAGCTGGAATTTGATAAGAATGCAGCAATTATCAATAATTACAAAGACAGAAAAGTATCTCTGCCTGTACAAGATTAAGCTTGGGAAAGAACTCAATATAACAAAAGATACCTACTCTGAGTATTCCTCACAAGCAATACCTCCAAGGTCAGTTGGCTCTCAGTGTGGTTTCCTGGGGGTGTCCAATGGTCTAGGATTGGAGGTTCAGGTAGTGGCAGGTAGCTATGGTCACACTAATCAACAGGTTGGTATGTTGAAAGAAGGGATGATGTTATAATGTTGAGGGATTGACTCCCATATATACATTTCTCACTAACCAAGTGATTACTAATCATGGTGTTTCAGAGGGTTCTGGAGATAAACAGAGATCTTAAGGACATCAGAATGAGCTAAGAATATTCCAAGTAGATGCCAGAAGGTTCTAAGAGGCACAGCACATCCAACCAATCAGGGATCAGTATTCTGAAGGTTGTTGAACATAGGGATACCATATATGGAATGAAAGTGGTAGGGATGGCAACATGGTTTGAACTTACATCATGGGTTCTAGTGTGGGTGCTTGCCTAATGTAGTAGCGCTTACATCTAGTAATCTTATATAAGGTGAGGGATAAATATGTAATACAGGCAGGTATCACAGTTAGCCAGCTTACAGAATTGTACTGATTGGATCAGACAAATATAGTTGTAGCAAAATATGGAAGTAAAATATATAGGAATAGGAACATCTGTCATTGGGTGTCACTGTGGCCCCACTACACTGGTAGCCAAGTTTAGTTCTATTATATTAATATTGGCTATTGCAGCTAAATATAAGCTATTTATAAATCAAATGGATGTTAAAGTTGCACACTTGAATCAACAACCCAATGAGAGAATGTAATTATAACAGACTGGTAGGTTTATTGGCCAAGATAACTCCTGCTTGGTCTGCAAGCTTAAAAAATCTACATATGGACTCAAACAATCACCAAGAACCTGGAATAGCAAGATAAATTCTTGTTTGGAATCTTTGAGGTTCAGAAGGAGTATTGCTGACTATAAAATACACTATAGGCCAGATAGAGCAAATTAAGCTCTATTGGTGCTATATTTGGATGATCCTAATTGAGCTATTAGTAATCTTTAATAATTGAAGAGACTAAATCCAGCCTATTTAATGAGCTGAAGATAGCGTATAGGAGTGCTCAGTTACCATTTAGGGATAGAGTTCTTCATAGACAAAAGCACACAAGCTTTCACCCTAAGCCAATCCAAATATACACAAGATAAAGGACTTGTTCTACTGTACCATGCCAGGGTGCCTGGTGTGATGTGCAGTCACTAAGAATGATTGGGAGTGGTATTGTAGCTACTAGAATGCAGGATTGCTCTTGGATGATTTTGCACTATGCAGGACAATCTTGCACACTATGGCACAATCTGAAATTGCCAATTGTGCCAGCTTGTAATGTTTGTAGTATGTGCGCAACTGGATATCATTATTGTAGTAGGTGAAATCTGGTACTTGGATATGCTTCTTTAATGTAAATGGAAATAAATGTGATCACACTTGAAACTATACTGATACTTACCATTTTGGCTACCATCACTCCTATTGGATGGTATGTCAGTGGCTAATTGATCTAAAAGTATCCTGAAGCTGTTGGCTCCCAATTGGCTCATTGACCAATACACATGCTACCTGATTTGCCTTCAAATATGCCATTTGGCCCTTGGAGCAAGTAAATCCCTGATCTTAGTGATTGGGCAAGGTGTCATAGCAAGCATGTGCCCAATTGTGTTGGTGTAAATCAGATAAATAGCTGCACTGGTGTTACAGATGATGTATACATATGCAGGGTGTTTTTTATAGGGGCTCTGTCTCAAATAGGAGACAACCTTGATATTACTTAAAGTAAAAATTTTGTGATCACTGATTTGCAATGGTGCATATTGTTATGAATAGACACAAGGCAGGAGGAAAAGCTATGCATGGCAGGAAAGGACTTAGGTGTGGACCATCAAGGCAAGGCAGGATTCAAGGCAAGGCAGTTTATTCAAGACCTGTGTTTATCAGACTGAGGAATATTTTAGGGAGGATAGGACTATATATACTTTTTGGCTATACTGATGCCAAGAGATATTGGCTAATACTGATTGGGTTGTGGGGTGAGGCACAGTAATGGAGCTGGGGATAATGACATAGATGACATGGCACTGAGACAGGATGGGGAAATGGATTGGGTCACCTGATCATGTGTCTAAGTCATGTGACCTGGTATTTTCATATATGGTACTGGACTATGAAAAATGCAATGGGAAGCTTCCATGGAATGTTCCATTGTGTAACAATGGTTTGGAATGGTCAGGAACTTCCTGGAAGGTGGTAGAAGGTTCCAGAAGGAATCTCTTAGAAATTGAGCTAGGAAGCTGAGACTTGGTATGGGTGCTCATGGTTGTCATGTGATCATGACACATTAGATTGAAAAAAAAGTGCTATTTAGAGCATGACAAATGGTAACAATTCAATGCAATTGCATCATCTTTTTCTAGGTTTTTTTCTCTCAGGGATTACTCTAGTAGTCTTTGGTAGTGAGTCACTTTGCACACCTGAACTACTTCCTTATTGACTATCATCTTGACTACTTATGTACTTGTAATCAGTATTTTGCCACCTAGCTGATGAGCGCAATGCTGGAGCCTGGCTGCGCTGAACTACTCCAGACAATATGTAAGAATAAGCCTGAAGTGCCATGTGCTGATGTATTCTTTTACTTGCCAAAGGCTCTGGTGGTGGAGGCACTTCATGATGGTCATTGTCTGTCAGTTCACCAGAAGTAACTTGCTGCTGTTCAGGTGTGCCAGCTTGTGCAAGCACAATTTGATGCATTGGCATAACCCTAGGCTGAGTTTGATGTGATGTTACATACTGATGCAACTTGGCCCACTCCAATGGACTTATGTCTAAATGAGCAGTTTGGTGAGCTCTGGTAGTTTTGCTCTGAGGCATGCATGTTGACTCAATGTGGGGCACTGTTGCAAGGGGTGTTGGTGTAGATTGGACTGATATGTGCCAGCATGCCAACATTGCAGGGGATAGTAAGAAATCCAGCAAGGAATGCTGGTGCAATCTAAATGCTGTTGTGTGTGTTCTGAATTCTTCCTCTTGAAGTACACCTTCTGATTCCTTAAGGTACTCACTTACTCTCAGTCAGATACCAAGGAACTGTGACCTTGATAAGTGCTGTGTGTGTTGTTCTAGGAAGCCACTTAGCTCTACTAAAATATCACATGGTACATTAGTCATTTAAGGCAAAAGCTCATTCAAAATCTCTTTGGTTCCCAAAGTTGAGGCACAAACAGATGTGTCCAGCCCATACTGTGCAAATAGCGCACAGAATTGCTTGCCTGCAGCTTCCTCATCCCATCCCCTCACTCTGAGCTCATACTCAATTTCAATACTTGACTTGCTATATATCTTGCTATATATCTGCTGGCATTGCAATGTATAACTCATGTCACAGCTTTCTACTTAGATTCTTCCATTGCTGTCAACTCTCTCAGTTACCCAATTCCGCCAGATTAATGAGTAGTCCTTACACATCTGTGTGAAGGCTCATCATAGTCATTTGAGCCATAATAAAATTACTTGGCAAGAACTCAAATGAATTTGACATTGACTTTTGTGATCCAGACCATGCTTGTGAGCTGGGGGATAGGTTTTGTCTGGGTTGTACTAAAGATGAGTTGAGACATGGTATAGGGACCATAGTGACAGATCTGGATACTTATACAGTAGTATATTGGCATCAACCTAGTCTTATATGAGATATATATGAAAGCCAATGTGATTGTTGAGTTTTCCATATATCTTGAATGATGCATCTTGGATTGCATTGACACGGATCAGATTGCTGTAGGACTCTTGGAGATTTTGGAAGTGACTGGGAGAACAAGTAGATTATGTGGTTTTCACTTAATAGACTTGTTCCATTGTGCCATTGATCATAGTGCCAGAGAGTGCTGTATATTTTGTTATTAATTTGATATTTTAGGGTCATATGCATGTCAATTTTGATCCAAAATTAGCACTGTATGGCACCATCTGGCACTCTGTGGCATGATCAGGCACCATCTGGGATGCTATGGCACTATTGGGCACTATGATCAGCTGGAATGATGGAACAAGTCTAATGATTTATTGAATGTAAAAGTTGTACCTATACTTTTACATGGTCTTGCATAACAAACACATAGAGTAGGTTAAGGAAGGTCCCAAGAACATGTGTGCAAAGTTTGGGGCTGTTTGGACAACTTTGAGAATTTTCATGTTCTGGGTGACTGGTATTTTGGTGAAAATATTCTAAGAAAATCCTGACAAGGAATTTGGTCAGTATTCTCTAGGATTTGAAGGTAATGATCTAAGTGACTAAGTTAGGTGAATCTATAGGTGGAATTCCAAATTTTTACAACACTCCCACTCAGCTCAATGTTCATACTGACTAGTCCTATATTTTGGCCTAAGATATTTAAACTTGTCAGTAGCTAATGGTTTGGTAAATATGTCTGCAATCATTTCATCTGTAGGACAGTAAACTAAGCTAACTAAGCTATTCTCTATAGCTTCACATATGAAATGATGTCTAATATCTATGTGCTTGGTTCTAGCATGAAAAGTTGAATTTCTACATGGATGTATACATCCTTGATTATCTTGGAATAAAGTAATAGGCATTTTTTGAGGTAGGCCTAAGTCTGTAAAAAGCTTTCTTAACCATATTGCTTCTTTTGCAGCTTCACAGGCTGCCATGTACTCTGCCTCTGTGGTTGAAAGTGCTATGGTTGGTTGCTTTCTTGAGCTCCATGAAATTGCTCCTTGACAGTAAAGAAAGGTGTATCCTGTGGTGGATATTCAGTCTTCTAAATTTTGTTCCCAATCAGCATCAAAGTATACCACAAGATCCTGTCTTGACTCCTTATAAGTATATCTTAAGCAGATACTAGCAGTTCCTTTTGGGTATCTAAAAATCTGCTTAACTGCTGCAATATGATCAGATCCATAGTTCTGATTGTGTTGGCTGACAACTACCACTGAATATGAGATATCTGTACATGTTCCAAGCATGATGTATATCAGACTGGCCATCATAGATCAATAAGGAAAGTCAGGGCTTTCAGATGGCACCAAGCTCTCTTGATTTGGTTGAGTTTTGACCAAGTTAAGGTTATCTCCATTAAGGTAGCTGCTGGTTGACAGTCTTCCATTTGGTACTTCTTTAGTATATCTTAAATATACTTGGATTGGCTTAGGGCAATAGTCTGGGTACCTCTGTCTATGGAGAACTTAATCCCTAAGTAGTAACTGAGCCCCCCTTGATGAGACATCTGGAACTCTTTAGATAGGCTGTATTTAGTCTCTTCCAATGTTGCTGGGTTATTGGCAGCTATAAAAAGGTTATCCACATATAGAGCTAATTGAGCTGGATTTGCTCTATCTGGCTTAGAGTATATACTATAGTCAGCATTACTCCTTTTGGAACTTGAAGATTCCAAATAAGAATCTATCTTGCAATTCCAGGCTCTCAGTGATTGTTTGAGACCATATAGTGACTTTTTAAGCTTGCAGACCAAAAGGGGGTTATCTTGGTCAACAAACCCATCAGGCTGGTCTATATACACATCCTCATCAAGTTCTCCATTCAAAAATGCAGCTTTTACATCCATTTGATTAATAAAAAACTTATTTTTGGCTGCAATAGCCAATATTGATCTGATGGAATCAACTTGGCTACTGATGCAAAGGTCTCAGTATAGTCAAGTCCTTTTGTTTGAGGGTATCCTTTGGCTACAAGTCTTGCTTTGGATCTTTCAACTGTACCATCAGCCTTTTATTTTGTCTTGAAAACTCATCTGCACCCGATTGATTTTTGGTTGATTCGTAATTTGACTAAGTCCCAAGTTTGATTTTCCATCAGGGCCTAGTATTCATTGGTCATTGCAGATCTCCAAAACTTTGTCTGAGGGCTATTTAGAGCCTCTTTTAAAGTCCGGGGCTCATCAATATGGACTGAGTAGGCATAGGCTAAGTTTGTACCCACATTGATATAGTATTTGCGCTACTTCTTGTCCAATTGGATCTCTGGGCATTTGATACTAGAATGATCACATCTAGGATATTCCTGGGCACTGATTCTGGCTGAACCAGAGTTGTAAAGTCCTCTGGAGTGAGAAAATTCTCATTTTTTTTGCTCTGATTCAATCATGACAATTGGTGGATTTGAGATTGGATTTTCATCATCATCCAATGTCATTTTTTGTGAAAATCTTGATATTTTCATCAAACAACACATCCCTGGACTTGATTAGCTTCTTTGCTTTGGTATTGTAGAGTCTGTATGCTTTACTCTCATTGTAGTAGCCCAAAAATATGCATTTTACACTTTTTGGCTCACATCTTGACTGCTTTCTGGGCAGTTTCTTGGCATATGCTGTACACCCAAATATTCTTAGATGTTCTGCACTTGGTCTGTACCCATACCATGTTTCAAATGGAGTAGAATTACAAAGTATTCTGTTATAATTCCTATTTTTAAGGTATACAGCTGTAGCAACTATTTCCTCCCAAAAATATACGATAATTTTTGATCATGGATTGTAGATCTTGCAGTATCAGTTATTAGTCTGTTAGCATGCTCTGCTACTCCATTTTGCTGTAGGGAGTATGGTACAGTAGTCTCTTTCTTATTCCCATGAATTTTGCAGAAGTGGATGAAGAGTTTTGAGGTATATTCTCCACCATTGTCAGAGCATATTTTCTTGATTTTTTCACCAGTTTCTCTCTCCACCATGGCTGTAAACTCCCTGAACTTAGACAGAGCTTCTTCCTTTCTCTCCATGAAGTAGAACCATGTTTATCTTGTATAATCATCAATAAAAGTGATTAAATACTTCATCCCACCTAAGGATAAATTTTGTATAGGTCCACACAGATCTGAGTGAATCAGATCTGATTTCTCTTAGTTTTAATTAAACCAGAGCTGTTGAGTGGTTGTCTGGCCTGTTTCCCATATATGCAGGCTTCACGGTGCTCCAAACTATCTGGGATATTAATTTTTACCCTGGAAATCAGCTGATCTTTGATCATTTTGCACCAATAATCAAAATTAATGTGCCCAAATCTCCTGTACCAAAGCATTGGTGTATCTTCATTTAAGTTACTTATATTGGCTTCCAGATATGATGGAATTTAAGCCAACTTGTATAGACTCTGCTCTCTGATATGCAAAGCAATATGGGCACCATTTTGATCAGTGATCTGGCATCCAGAATTGTCAAAGTTGAAATTGAGTCCATCTTCAGTAGCCTTGCTTACAGATTGTAGGTTCTTGGCTATTTCTGGTACATAGAGTACTTCTTTGAAAGTCAGTGTATGACTTCCTTCACTGCTTCTTAGGCTTACTTGGATAGTTCCTTCTCCCACTACATCAAGTGTTCTATTGTCACCCAGGAAAACCTTCTTTATTGGATTTCTTGATATTGGGTAAAAAGTTCTTTTTGGTGTGTAAAGTGTTGAGATGCTCCAGAGTCAATATACCATGTCTGAGAATCCTTGTTTGTGATGATATTTAGTGCAGATATGAAAAGTGTATCTTCAGTTGTTGCAGCATTTCCCTATTCAGTGTTCTTTTGCTGATAATCTCTCTTTTTGAGACACCAGTCTGATGTGTGTCCTTTCCTTTTGCAGTAGTTGCAAAACAAGTTGCTGTTGCCTTTGTAGGGTCTTGGGTACCTCCATTGTTGGTTATAATTGCTTATTAATGCATTCTCTTCTACCTTCTTATTGGCCCTTGGTTTACTTAATTCTTCATCCTGGAGCCTTCCAAATATGTAATTTAAGGTCAAATCTTCAGTCCTGGACTCTAAGGCTAATACAAGGCCTTGAAACTTGTCTGTCAGGCTATTCACAATGATAACTATCACATCCTCATCAGTAGTTGGTATGCCCACAGATTCCGTATCATCTACCAGCAGGGAAATTCTGTTAATTAGATTTTTCATTTCTTTTCCTGGCCGCATCTTTGTAGTAAAGAATTTTTGTTGCAGATACATTTTCTCAGCAGATGAGCATGAGTGGTAGGTGTCTTCTAATGCCTTCCAGGCATTCTTTGTTGTTTTGCTCTTGAGCATTGAATTAGCAATTTGTCCTTAGCATTAAGGCAAATGCAGTTAAAGGCACTTTGTTGTTTCTTCTGGTACTTTAAGACTTCCTCTCCCACATTTTTAGGAGGACATTCTTCTCTCATGACAATATCCCAAAGGCCTCTTTCTTGTAGCAGCATCTTTATCCTCACCTTCCACACTTGGTAGTTGGAACCATGCAACTTTTCAGCAGAAGGCAAAATTCCAGTAATAGCGGTAGTAGACATTGCAGAGAGTGACAGCTTGGGGCTCACAACCTGTTGTAAGAGTCTTGGAGATATTGGAAGTGATTGGGAGAACAAGTAGTTTATGCGGTTTTTACTTGATGATTCAATGAGTGTTGAAGTAGTATTGGTACTTTTACATGGTCTTGGCAAAGCAAACACCCAGAATATGTTGAGGATGGTTCCAAGAATATGTGGGCAAGGTTTGGGGCTGTTTGGACCACTTTGAGAGTTTTCATGTTCTGGGTACCTCATGTTTTGGTGAAGATATTCTAAGCAAATCCCAACAAGGAATTTGGTCAGTATTCTCTAGGATCTGTAGGTAATGATCTAAGTGACTAAGTTAGGTGAATATTTAGGTGGAATTTCAAGTTTTTACAACAGATCCAACAGGGTGTTGATCAGGGGCAAACAGCTCAAACAATTACCAAGAGCCAGGAATTGCAAGATAGAATCTTATTTGGAATCTTTGAGCTTCAAAAGGAGTAATGCTGACTATAGTTTATACTATAAGCCAGATAGAGCAAGTCCAGTTCTATTAGCTCTATATGTGGATAACCTTATTGTAGCCACCAATAACCCAGCAACATTGGAAGAGACTAAATACAGCATATCTAAAGAGTTCCAGATGTCCCATCTAGGGGAACTCAGTTACTACTTAGGGATTAAGTTCTCCATAGAGAGAGGTACCCACACTATTACACTAAGACAATCCAAGTATATTTAAGATGTACTAAAGAAGTACCAAATGGAAGACTGTAAACCGGCAGCTATCTCAATGGATATAACCTTAACTTGGTCAAAACTCAACCAAATCTAGATAGCTTGGTGCCATCTGAAAGCCCTGACTTTCCTTATTGATCTAAGATTGGCAGCTTGATATACATCAAGCTTGGAACTTGTCCAGATATCTCATATTCAGTGGGAGTTGTCAGTCAGCACAATTATATCTATGGATCTGATCATATTGCAGCAGTTAAGCAGATTCTTAAATACCTGAAAGGAATTGCTGATAAATGCTTAAGGTACACCTATGAGGATCCAGAACAAGATCTTGTGGGATAATCTGATGCTGCTTAGGGACAAAGCTTATAAGATAGTAGATCCATCACAGGATACACCTTACTTTGCTGTAAGGTACACTTTCATAAAATTCAAGAAAGCAGCCAACTGTGGCACTTTCTACCACAAAGATAAAATATTTGGTAGCCTGTGAATCTACTAAAGAAGCAATGTTGTTAAGAGAGCATTTTAAAGATTTAGTTTTGTATCAAAAAATGCCAATTACTTTGTATCAGGCTAATCAGTAATGTATATAATTGGGTTGAAATCCAACTTTTCATGCCCAAACAAAGCACATAGATATTAGGCATAATCTTATTCATGATGCTATAGAAAGTGATGCTGTTGGTTTAGCTTACTGGCCTACAGATGAAATGATTGAAGCCATATTCACCAATCTGGTAGCTAAAGACAAACTTGATTATCTTAGGTCAGTATTAGGACTAAACAGTATGAACATTTAGTTAAGTGAGTATATTGTAAAGATTGATAGTTTCACCTATAAATTCACCAAACATAATCACTTAGATCATTACCTACAAATTCTATAGAATACTGACTAAATTCTTTGTTGGGATACATCTAGAATATCTTTACTAAAATGTTATGTATGCAGAATATTAATATTAATAAAGATGCCCAAACAGCCCCAAACTTTGCAAATATATTGTTGGGACCTTCCTTAACATATTTTATGTATTTGTCATGCCAAGACCATGTAAAAGTACAAGTATTGTTTTTACATTCAAATAAACCATTGTGTAAAAACCACATGATTCACTTGTTTGCAGTGGCAACAGCCTAACATAATTGAAGATAAATACTAATTGAGATACATTACTCTTGAGCATTGACCATGCATACCAGAAAATACTGGATCCTGTCCAATCTCTGAAGGTGGATTGGTAATGGCCTAGTCAGTACAATGGTGGGGGACCATGTGAGTATACTAAATGTTGATGTTTTCTTCCAAACTGCTCCATTACATAATACTTATTTTCTTCTGTTATGTGTGCATGTGCCTGTTCTTCCTTTGCACTGCTGTCTTTGGCCTAAAAGAGCTTGCTTTCCAGCTACAATGATGCTCTCCATTACCTAATCATTGTTGCTGAAGGGCAATTTTAGATAATATATATATGAAAGGGTTGTTGTATTATGCCTCCTTGACTGAGTTGTCAGAGCATCTGCCTAGTAAGCAGAAGGTTGCTGGTTTGATTCCAGCAGAAGGCATGTCTTACATGTTGATCCTTTTATACTTTTATACTTGTACAAGTGAACTTTTTTATTGTTTACTTCAAAGGGCTGTGCTAAGCATCCAAATGTTCAAAACATTAAGTGGCTGTTGCCTATGCCATTTATCAAATTTAGCTTTGGCTCTTATGTGACTCTTGAGTAAAAGCAAGCAAAATTACTCCAAAAGCAATGAAGAGAGTAGGATTCAAACCCACACCTTCAAAGAGAACATGACCTTGAAGTGATGTCCTAGACCAACTTGGCCATTTCTCCATTCTTGTGGCTTGTTTACCATTGTTCTAAATGACAATTTAACTTAGCTGCCATTTAGATCATAATCTACCCTAAGAAAAAAAATTAAGAAAAGGCCAGCAAAATACCATCATAATATCAGCTGAGTTCTAAGTTTTCAATATTGACAACTCTCAATATTGCTATTGTTAGCTTATGAGCAGGTAAGCAAACAAACACGCCAGGAGGAGACTAGGTCAACTACTATCCATACCAAATCTAGTGATTAGGTGCCCATTACTTCAATCAAAAATTTCCTCTGAAATTTTGAACTAAAAACACCAGCTAAATACCAGCAAAATACCATTAGAATACCAGCAGAAAACCAGCAGAAAATCAGAAGAATTCCAAGTTTGAAATTTTCCATAGGGCTATTTCTTGCCATTGGTGGCTTAGTCAGGCAAGTGTAACTATAGGAGCTCTCTAGATACCTGCTGTCTTATTATAAACTATTTTTTGTAATGCAGTTGATTAGCCAGTTAGTATCAGTGCTATTTTACTATTTATCTCCATGTTATATTTTAAGTCAGGATCAAATAACAAAACTCCACATAGCTCAGTTAGGAGAATGGGAGCCACACCACAAGGGCTTTGTTTCAATTGCCGCCAGCATAGGCAAATCTCAAAGTACTGGCCTCAGTGAAGAAATAAATATCAGTCTACTGGAACTTTCCACCATAGTGAAGACCAAGGACATAGTGCAGTGGAAGCTGAGCTTGTAGAGGAGTCAGAACTCAACTTCCATATGACAGACAAGTACTTATCCCAAATGACATCAAACTCAGGAAAATATTTTACTTAAATGGAGTAAACAATGGAGTGCCTGACAAGATTATGATTGACTCAGGAACATCACACAAGTACATGTCAGAACAACCAGCCTTGAAAGCAGGATCAACTTGGAACTTAACAAATCCACTTCAGCTTGAGTAGCTGGTGGGGACTCTCACATAATCAACTGTATTTCTCAACAAGTATGAAAGATGATCAATGAATATGAACAAGACCTGCAGACCTATATATTTGGAAACTGCAAATTTGACCTTGTTGTTGGAAAGACGTGGCTATACAGCTGCAATATATCAATCAATTGCAGAACCATGCCACTCAGATCCAAAAAGGCAACTAGACCTATGAGCTTCTACCTGCTAGACTGGATTTCAACTTGGTTAATTCCAGTTTGTTGGAAAAGAGTGAATTGAGCATAGCAGAGTTTTGCGGATCACTTAGAAAAGTTATAAAGATGGTTCTCATAGCAGTCCCACAGGGCAATTCCTCTACTGCAGCACCCCAGCAAGTCCAGACTCTTTGGACAAATTATTCAGATATATTTCCAGATGAACTTGCTAGCCAACCATCAGTCAGAGATGTGAGTCAAAGTGCTGACACAGAAGATAGCCCCCCAGTGAACAAGACATCTTACAGGTTGATTCCATTGTAATTGAAAGATTTGAAGAGACAAATTTATCAAGTTTTGGAGCAAGAAAACTCCAGGCCCAGTAAGTCATCCTGGGGACCACCAATGCTTTTGCTAAAAACAAAGGATAGAACACTCAGGATGTGTATTAATTACAGAGCCCAAAACTCATTTACTGCAAACAATAAGTACCCTATACCTTTGATTGATGAGCTTTTGGACTAGCTCAATGAAGCAACCATATTCAACAAGATTGACTTCACTACAGGATACAAACCAATTAGGGTGAGCCCTGAAGATATACCTAAGACAGCACACAGGAATAAGTATGAACATTACATGTAGTTATTCATGAGTTTTCCTGCACCAATGCCCAAGCAACATTTGTGACCTTGATGCAAACCATCTTCTGGAAGTACCTAGACAGGTTTGTGGTCATCTACATAGTTTACATATTGATATACAGCAAGACAGTAGAGGACCACCTGGTGCACATAGACAAGGTCTTGAAGTAGCTAAAAGAGAACAAGCTATATGGCAAGCTAGCAAAGTGTAAGCTCTTCAAAGAACATTCCTGTATCTGGCACACATAGCAACTAGTACAGTAGTTGTTGCAATTTAAGAAGTGATTGGGATATAAGGAACTTATCAAGAAATAGTGATAATAGTTGAGCTGTTGTTTATGAATAAAGAAGCTCAGTATTTATACCTTTGTAGAAGTAATAGAGCTGTAACACTAAGTAAGGAGGGTTTCTCAATATTCAGGAGCATTCTGTGACAGTTTCAGGGCTAGTACATAATGTTTAGTAACAGTGCTAATTTGATCCCGACTATAAGGGAATAATCATAAGATCATGGATCTGAAGAAAGTGGCAAAGTTTGAGCTGTAAATTAGTCCCACAATGACCAAGGCTGGTCTAGAATTGTTGAGTAAATTTTTAGCCGCAGAATGATACCAAATAGTTCAATGTTTCAGCAGTAGTGACCTTAGACCATAATAAAGTGGAAGTTATCAAGAATCTGAAGCAGCTCCATATCATTTCAATGCTCAGATCATACATTGAAATAGTTCCCAATTATCAGATATTTGTAAAGTTGTTTGCAAGTATTGCAGCTTGTTTGACTGATATGCTCAAGAAGGACAATGCCTTAAAGTAGGACATATCCTGTGAGATTGCCTTTCAGACACTCAACAATGTGCTTGCCAAGCTGCAAAGCTAACAAATACAGGACTTCAGAAAAGAGGTTACCCTCTGCACAATTGCTTCAGACTTTGCAATTGGTGGAGTACTGTACTAAAAACCTGAAGGTGAGCAATACTCAGCTGCTTTAGAATACAAGAGCCTGAACTCTGAAGAACAAAACATTCTGGTGCATGTTAAGCAAAAGCTTGCCATAATACACCGCTTAAAGATATGAAGATCCTGCATTGAAGGGGTCAAGTGCACTACAAAGATATATCATCTCTCCCTTAAGTATATTTATATTCAGAAGGGACTACCTTGAAGAATGACAAGATGGAGTGAGTAAACTCAGCAATTTGACCAGGAGATTGTCTACTGCCCTGGGAAAAGCAACATGGTTGCTGGTGCCTTTTCATGACTAGAACAAGTTAGACAACTCAGCCTGGTGTATGAATCAGATTGGCCCAGCCTGTTACCAAAGTACTTGAACAACCCAGCCATTGCTAATGGGGTGAATGAAGATGTCAAGAGGATTATATGGGATGATGCAAGCAAACCTGAAGTACAAAATGCTACACTCTACCAAATTGTTGATGGAAGCCCTATTTCCTATTGCCCCTATGTTACTTGCCTGGACTTAATACACCAGCTACACAATGGATTTGAATATCTGGGAATTGAGGGAACCCATAGCCTCATAAAAGCTAGAGCATGGTGGCCCAGAATGGAATAAGATATTGCAAGGCCAGTGAAAACATCCCCAAGTTGCCAAATCAGCCAAGGTCAACCACAGTGAGTTGCAGAACTCCTTCCCTTAGTTCCAGTAAGATCATTTGAAAAATGGGGAATAGACTTTCTGGAAGACTGCCCCCTACCTGATACCCATTTGGTGGATTTTAGTAGAAAATGACCATGCACTAAATGGCCAGTTACTTAAGCTGTACTTGTAGCCAGTGAACAAGTGTTATGATCTTTGCCTTGAATGATTAAGTTAGAACAGTTTTTGGTCAAATTAATTAGTCATTTGTTAAGCCTGTCATTACATCAGTGTTAGCTATCAAATCAGTAGCAATAGTCAGCAAATGATTCAGCAGATCCTTATCAGACAGAAATAGATATATTAGGCATGATGTTATTAGGTGATGATAATGCAATTGGATGAGTCATCAGCTCCAACCTACATTAAAATATATAAACAGTCAGCAATTTATCTGGCAAAACATATATAAGGAGCTGCTGGAACCTCAATGAGAATTAGTTCAAGTTTTAGTGAATACAACACTTGCTAAGCTCCCCATTCCTCTACAACTCTTTTACCAAGACTTGCAACATTTGTAGCAGCAATAACCAAAACTCTCCCTCCTGAAGAAAGAAGTAGCCTCCTCCAAGATGTCAGAAAATCAAGAAAGGAAGAATGCTATGCAATAAATCCCGGCCCAACAGCAACAGTTACTCCAGATTCTTAGCCAGCAGCAACAAGGAATGACTACCATGGCCCAAAGCTAGCAAAACCCTGTCAAGAGCAACTTCAGTGTGAAGGTTAACCAGTACCAAGGTAGAGTCAATAAAAATATGGGAACTTGGCTTTTCAGATTGGAGACTTTCAGGGCTAAGGAAACTGCTCCAGAAAGCAAGTTACATTAAGCAGTCTCTTACCTGGCATATGCAGCTTTACAGTGGTACCACAACAGGATCAGGTCAGACACCATGATGGAATGCTCTACAATCTCTACTTGGGATGAGTCTGTGTTGGCAATTTGGGATGCTTTTGAACCCCTACACCAGCAGACACTACTCAGAAGAAAGCTGAAGATACTAAGACAGAAAGGAATGGCTCAAGAGTACAATTATTTAAATAGATGTCTGTTTGGACAAGTTCAAAGAATGGACCCCCTGGATCAAGTGGAATTCTTTACTAATGGATTATAGAACCAGCAATGAAGTGAACTATTGAGACCTCAGATCACTGAATAAGCCATCAAGATTGCCATTTAATATGACTAGGCTATGTTTGGAGCCAAAAAGCCCACAATGACTGATCAGAGAGGCTACAATCACTATGAAAGAAGACAATCAGAAGCAGTGCCAATGAAAATAGATGCTATGCAGAAGAATCTTACCTCAGTAGAATGTAAGGAGAAAGGACTTTGCTTTATTGCCACCAGCAGGGACATATTGCAAAGTACTGCCCTCAGAGAAGAAATGGGCACTAGCCATCAAAATCTTCAACCATGTTGAAGCCCTTGAGCATAGTAACATGGAGGATGAGCTTGAAGAAGATTTAGAACTCATATTTCACATGACAGAAGAATATTTATCCCAGATGACCTCAAACTCAGGGAAATATTTTACTTAAATGGAGTAAACAATGGAAAGCTACCCTAGTGTGAATTCTTCAAGGAGCACATTGAATATCTGGGACACATAATGACTAGCACAGGAGTAACCTTAGACCCTAAGAAGGTTGAAGTTACCAAGAATCTGAAGCAGCCTCATAGCATATCAGAACTCAGATCATTACATAGCCTGCAAGACTGCCTTTCAGATGCTCAAGAATGAACTTGCTAAGCTGCTAAGCTTAGGAATACCTGAATTCAGAACAGAGTTTACTCTGTGCACAGATGCTTCAGATTATGTAATTTGGTGGAGTGTAGAGCCAAGAGCACAAGGGAAAGGACTACCCAGTTACTTTTGAACCCAAGAGCCTGAACTCATTGGAACAAAACTATCCAGCGCATGAGAAGGAGAGACTTACTATAATACACAGCTTGAAGACATGGCAATGCTATATTGAAGGAGTCAAAGGCACTGTGAAGACTGGCCAAGCCTCCCTCATGTACATACTTACTCCAAAGGTACTCTCTAGAAGAATGACACAATGGAGTAAATACATTCAGCAATTTGATTTGGAGATTGTGTACTGCCCTGGGAAAACAACATAGTTGCTGATGCCTCATCAAGATTAGAATCAGTTGCACAACTAAACTTGGCACATGAATCAGATTGGCCTAACCTATTACAAAAGTACTTGGAGGTCCAAGACATTCCTAATGAGGTGGATGAAGAGCAGCAAGAAAATTTAGGATAAAACCAGCAAGCTTGTGGTACAGGGTAAAACACTTTACAAAATTGTGAATGAAAGGCCTATTGTCTATTGCCCTTCTGTTTTTTGCCTGGACTTGATACATAAGCTACACAATGGATATGGATATGCCCAAATTGCCAGATCAACCAAGGCCAACCACAGAAAATTGCTGAACTCTTTCTCTTGGAGACTGTAAGACTATTTGAAAGATGGGGAGTTGATTCTATCAGAAGACTGCCAACTACCAGGAAATGCAACCATTGAATGTTAGTAGCAATTGGCCATGCCACTAAATGGCCAGTAGTCATAGCAGTACCTTTAGCCAGTGAACAAGCAGTTGAAATTTCATCTACCATGAGACCCTCAAGAAGTTTGAATGCCTGTAGCAATTTTATCCAATACAGGAGCAAACTTTATGGCAAAGACATTGGAAGCTTGCCTGGAAATACAGCACATCAGACACTTGAAAACCTTGGCATATCACCCTAGAACTATTGGAGTCACTGAGCAGTTTAATTGATTACTTGGATGAATGCTGATCAAGTATACAAATAGAGCTGTTAGTAGATGGGATGAGTATATAGAACAGCACTTTTTGCATGCAGGGTTAGAGTACACAGCACCATCCAAAAATTGCCATTTACTTAGTGTATGGATGTGAACCAAGAATTCCAGGAGTTCTCACACAGCCAAAGCTTACAGACACCTTAGAAGATGAGCTCAGTCAGGCAAGTAAAAATCAGCAGCGGGAGCAAAGATGTCAAGAGACACAGGACAAAGTATCTCACAATGCAGAAAAGATGAAGCAGAGACTTGATAAGACTATATCACCAGGAGCATTGACAGTTGAGAGCTTTGTGTTGCTGAGAAACAGCACTCTGAAGAAGTTTGAGCCACAATCAATGCAACCTTTTAAGATCATCAGAGAATGTCCATTTGCAGCTTACCAACCAGTGGACAAACAAGGGAATATCTGGGGAGATTTAGTTCATAGATACAGACTCAAGCTTCCAAGACTTGTCAACAATACTAAACCATCAAGATATTGGTATCACAAGAAAAGATATTTGGGAGAACCCTCTCAACTATAGTAGGGGAGTATGTTACAATCTATTACTTGAATGATTAAGTTAGATCAGTTTTCAGTCAAATCAATCATTTGTCTGCTTAGCCTATCTGTATATCAGTGTTATTTATCATGTCAGTAGCATTAGTCAGCAAATGAATCAGCAGATCCTTATCAGACAGAAGTAGATATACTCAGTAGGATCTTATATGGTGATGATGATGCAATCAAATGAGTTGTCAACCACAACAACATTAGAAAATATAAATAGTCAGCAATTTATCTGGCAAAATTTATATAGGGAGCTGCTTGAACCGCAATAAAAATCAGTTCTAGTTTTAGTGAATACAATACTAGCTAAACTCCTTATTCCTCTACAATTCTAATACCAAGACTTGTAACACAAGATGTTGCAAGTTTCATCAACATGCAATCCTGCTAAAGTTTGGATGCCATGTGGAAATTTTATCTTACATAGGTGCAAGCTTTCTAGCCAAAACATCAGAAGCCTACCAGCAAATGCAACAGATCAAGAATTTGAAAGCTTTGGTATCTCACCCTGGAATGTATGGAGTTACTGGGCAGGCTGGTGGACTATTTGGAAAAGATGTCAGCCAAGTATTCAATTGGAGCTATAAGTAAATGGGACAAGTATATTGAACAAGTATTGTTTGCCTGCAGAGTTAAGGTGCACAACAGTACCCAATGATTGCCACTTTACTTTGTGTATGGAGGCAAACCAAGAATCTCAGGAGATCTCACATAGCTAAAGCTCACTGTCAGTTTAGAGGATGAACTCAATCAGCTTAGTTGACACCAACAACTAGAATAAAAGTGACAGGAAGTACAGGTCTAAAATCTTAGACTGAAGAAAAGATGAAGCAAAGATTTCATAAGACTATATTACCAGAGGCTTTGACAGTTGGAACATTCTATTGCTAAGAAACAGCACTCAGAAGAAGTTTGAACCACAATAGACAGGATCATTCAAGATCATCAGAAAATGTCCATTTGCAACTTACCAACTAGTAGATAAACAAGGGAATTTCCAAGCAGATCTAGTTCATGGAAACAGACTTCATCTTCCAAGACTTACCTTCAATTCTGAACCATGAAGATATTGCTATCACCAGCAAAGAGATTCAGGAGAGCCCTCTTGGCCATGGTAGGGAAGAATGTTATGACCTGATGTTTGAGTTTCAAAGTTAAGTCACTTTTAGCCAAATCAATTAATATCATGCTTGGCCTATCAGTATATCAGTATGCTCCATCAAGTCTGTTATATTGGTTAGCAGATGAATCAGCAGATCATTATCAGATTGAATTAGATATATTAAGTAAGTTCTAATTTGGTCATGATGCAATCCAATGTGTCATCAGTCACAATCTACACTAAGAAATACAGTTACTCAGCAATTGATATTGCAAAATATATACAAGGAGCCACTGGAACCTCAACAAAGATCAGCTTAAGTGCTTATAAATACTATACAAGTTAAACTCCCTATTCCTCTACAACTCTTGTATCAAAACTTGTAACACTAGAAATTTCTTTGACTCCTCTTTAAAGCTTTTGGCTCTGCTTGTAATGGGCTCATGATCAAGCTGTTGGTTCTTAGCCATGACACCCTTGCTCTTCTGTCTTTGCTGGTTTCTTGTATTACTGAGATACTTCCTTAGCACATTACTAAATTTGATACCTAATCCTGATTGATTGGGTCTTATGAGAAATAAGGACATACTTGTAACTCCATCATAAATCTGCACCCATCCTTATCATCATATGCAGGAGTTGCCATTGTGTTTTGGTACATGGGAAAGATGCTCCCAAATATCAGAGACAGGATGCATTCTGGTTTTACCAGTACATTATTAAATTTATCATGGCAGTAATTCTGGTTATTAAAAGACATGTTAACTGACTTTCAAAAAAGGTCCTGATTATGGTTTGCTTTTATCATAATGAATAAGTTTAATAGTAATGGCTACAATTGTTATTTCAAACATTACATCCTTGTCTTCTTCCCTGTTTCATATAACAATTATTGAATGCCATGTTATGGGCAATCTTTCTGCAAACCTGACAAAGTTTTGCCCACATTCCATGTTGGCATGTACTCTTTGCATATCTACACAAATCTCTGTACTTTACTGGATACCATTCTTTGTATCTGCGTAAATAGTCTGTACCCCCCAGGGTAGCCAATCTTGCGGCGCAAAAGATACAGTTTTTAGTCAGACCATTGGCAATCTGATAAGGGTTGGATGCCACATTGAAATTTGGGCTAGAATAGTTGGCATTTCTTGTGCTGGTCATTAAGAATGTCCTGTTAGCGGTGACTGTTGTGAAGTGACTAACTTTAGGAGACACCAAATCCATGGTACAAGAAACTGTTGGATTAGAATAGACATTTCCTATTGCACATAGACCTACCAAAATTTTAGCAAAAACCTTCATGCTGTTCTTTGTAAAAGGATCCAAAATAAGTTTTGACAAAACAATCAATTGTATAGTCCTGATTGCTTTAGCATACAATGGCCAGTTGCATTCACTCAAATAAGTGCAGGCCTCAACAAGACTAACAGAATGCCATCAATACCCTGTTGAAGAACTGTCTGAGCTCCATTAAGCTGACTTACCTTTATAGCGGTATAATCAGCAAAGTACTATTGTGCCGTCAGATTGCAAAGACGGTCAATAATTCCAAGCTGCTAGCGTTCTGAAAGCCCAATTGTGGAATCTTAGTGGCTGATATCTACTAAATCTTCCTGCAGGACTAAATTATATTTTGTAGGGTATAACATGCCAAATATAAGCATATACATATATAATTACAAGTATTCAAGCCAATTGTATAAAGGTTTTAACTTTTGCCAATATACTTCCTGAAATGGATGTTTACCTTATCCAGTTATTATGATTACATAAATGCTTAAAATTCTTGACCTTGTTTATCTTCTTCTGTGGGATTAGGGCAGTGCTTTAGTGCTCTTTTCAAACAAAGTATCAAACCAATCAACCCTTTGACTGTCTTTTGATGGGGCATTCATGAAGTATGCATAGTGTTGTTTGAGGGTTAGCTTCCACATTTCCTGGCTGCCTCCCAAAAGGTAACTCATTGCTTGCATGATGGTCCTGAAGATGCTGTTCATGAAGTGGTAGCAGTATGGTGGTACTTGCCACCTATCATTTCCTCTTTTCTCCCTTTACATTCCATGCATAGGAAACTCCCTAAAGAAGGAGCAAGATTTAATATTACCCACATCAAGTAAGCAGGAGTGGATTATGAATATAGTAATAACTGAGATCTATGCTTGTAAACCTATGCTTGTAGTATAGTCACTCACATTCTATCAAAAACTCTTTACATTAAAGCTGTAGACTTACAAAAGATTCACTAGTTATGTACATCTGAATAACCATTCCTACAATGCCAGCATTTGACTCCCAAAGGTCCAATGAACTTTAGACTTAAGTTGTTTAGGAAGTCCACATGAGTATATACATATCCATATTGTCCAGTACTTGCCTTTGTGTTAATACATGTGTTTGAACTTAATTTTGCGCTTGTAAGAAGTACTTTAATATGCAGATACACTGGAGTAGCTTGCCAACTGTTTCAAAATTTGTTGGTACCTCAAAGGGCTCATTTAGCTTCAAATGCCAAATGTAAAATCAACCTACTGGTATTGCAACATTGTTAAAAAGCAACTGCATTGCTCCCAGTGGGAACCTTTTACACTGATACGCCCTGGTTATCTTAGCCATCTGCAGCTGTTTATTAGCTTCTATTGCTGGCCAGTTAGCATCTATCTTGCCAGGTATGCAGCAATTGCATGCAAGCTTCTGTATGCACTCTAGATGGAAAGATGGATTTCTTAGTGGTAGTGCTTAGATAACAATAATGTGTGAGAGTTATAAATTGATACCTACTGATCTTACAATTTTACAGTAAAACTGTCCAGTATGGATGGTAAAAACAACAATACTAATCATTGTGATCAGAAAAGCCAGCTATCTTACCAATGGAAGAGGTATCTCTCAAACAGACTATGATAGGTGCTTTGGCAAAATAGAGATGTACAAATTATGTAATGCATGGCATGCAGGGCTCATCTAGTAATGTTGCAGGTAGCTATTGAGGTTGACTGTGAATTAGGCACAAATACTGGTGAGACTACAATCAGATTTCTGCTCCAATAATGATTATGCACATATCCAGGTTTACCAGAATCAGTGGCTAGCAGGATTTGCTGGTAGGATACTTGCCTATTGAGAGTTCATCAAGTGCTAAGGCAAAGACATGGTTGCACATACCTTCAAGATGGCCCAGGCAAACACCAGGACATTTGGTGATGCAGTACTATTATAATAATTCTTTGTTTATATTCATCAGAGCTTAAGAGATTCTTGTATAGACAGTTTACTTGGTAATTGTACAGCTATAATCACTCACCACGGGAAGCAGTACAAGTAAGCTTGTATAACAGTATTCACCTGTATGTACCATGTATATGCCATACAGATTCAACCAAGCTTTCTGGATCACAACCAAGCCCCAATGCAGCAGCAATAAAAGAATGGATGGGCAACAACTTGCTTTACCATTAAATGTAACAAAGAGGACTGCATTCAAGCAAAGTTGTGGTGACAGTGTGGCCACTGAAGGTAGTAATGGGCACTCCTGAGGCTCTTGGCTGGATAGGCAGCTGAATATCTCTGCAGATCTACAAGCTAGCTTCAATGCTCAAGCAGATAGGAATGAAGCATATGCAGTACCTGTGCCAGAAGAACAGTAAATAACTACCGTAGAATGACTACTAGCAAAGTGCAATTGCCCAGAAAAAGCAGGAAACAATCCAGAAACAGGATGAGCAGATACTGCATATCAAGTAATTGATACGCCAGGTTGAGGATTTAGTATCTTTGCTGCAAGGAAGGCACTCAAGTAGCTCTATGCAACAGGCTCAATTTCCACCATTTCCCAGTGTGACTGCAGTAGAGCATAACAATGTTCTTAAAGCACAGCAAAAGTGCCAAGGACAAGGCCCTCAGCATACCAATTGCCGCCTGGGAGGAAGAGACTGCAAGAAGTACACTAAAGCCCAAAAGTTAAATACATTGAAGATCTGTAAAGCTGTTAAGTGCAACAATATATCAAGTACCCTGTCTAAGCAGAAGTAAAAGACCTGGCAGTAGCAAGGAGAAGAAAAGTGGAAAGCAAAAGGAAAAGTCTTTTCAGGCAAGTGACAGATGATCATAAGTATATACTGCAGCTCACACTAATTAATACTGCAAATGTAAAACAGTCTGAGTCCCATAAGAACCAGGAAAAATGCCTCCAAAACAACTGCTATTTTGACTTGAGTTTTAGCAGGCAAATCCAAACCTTATCAGCCTTTAGAATCCACTATGTAGGTGTCATATGCAAGCAGCCTGATACCTTCAACTTGCCTTTCAAGCTGATGACAGGATTATTACAGTTTTTTGCTTGTTTTACTGCTCAATAGGCCAATTAACTTTGAAGATATATTAGTGGTCTGTTTTGATCTGATGTTCAAACTTCCAGATTAGATTAGCATTTGGTCAAGTCAATTAATTATATGCTTAAACTATTAGTATATCAGTATTTTCTATCGAGTTAGTAGTATAAGTCAGCAGAAGAATTAGCAGATGCTTATTGGACAGAAAAAGATGTATCAAGTAAGATTTAATTAGGAGACAATGATGCAATCAACTAAGTCATCAGCCACAACCTACAGAAAAGATTAGTCACCAATCAACCTGGCAAAATGCATAAAATGAGCCACTAGAACTCCATTAGACAACAGCTCATTTTAGTATACACCATACTAGCCAAACTCCATATTCCTCTACAACTCTTATGTCAAGGCTTCTAACATTGGTAGCAGCAATAACCTGAAACCTCTCTCCTGAAGTGAGACAAAGCTTCACCATCAATGTTGGAAGATTAAGAATGGAAGAATGCTATTCAGCATACTCTGGCCCAACAGCAGCTGTTACGCCTGATCCTCAGCTAGTTTTAACCAGGAATGACCTCCATGACTTAGAGCCAGCAAAGCCCTGTCAAAAGCAACTTTAATGTTAAGGTCAACTGGTACCATTGTAGAGTAAATGAAAACCTGGGAACTTGGCTCTCTCAAGTTCAAGTAGCTTTTAATTCTAGGGGAACTGTCCCACAAAGCAAGTTGCGTTATGTAGCAACTATCTTGCCAAATGCAGCTTTGCAGTGACATCACTTTAAGATTACATCAGCCACTATGATGAGCTGCTCTACTATCTTCACCTAGGATGAGCTTGTGTTGGGAATTCATGATGCTATTGAGCCTCCACGTCAGCAGACAGTACTAAGAAGGAAGCTGAAGACACTCAGACAAAAAGGAATGATTCAGGAATATATCTATGAGTATAGGCATCTACTTGGACAGATTGAAAGATTGGACCTTGCTGAGCAAGTTGAATACTTTTTAATGGGTTCATAGAAAATACTGCCAGGAAGTGAATTATCAACAACCCAAAACTACTGACAAAGCCATCATGATTGCCATTGACTATGATCTGGCTATGCTTGGAGTTGGAAAGCCTTCAGTACCTAATCAGCAGAGCCACAATGACCATGAAGGAGGAGAGTAAGATGCAGTGCCAATGAAATAAATGCCATGCAGAAGAATCCAGGCTTAGAAGAATATAAGAAGAAAGGACTTTGTTTCAATTGCCACCAGCATAGGCAAATCTCAAAGTACTGGCCTCAGTGAAGAAATCTGTTGCAATTTAAGAAGTGATTTGGATATAAGGAACTTATCAAGAAATAGTGATAATAGTTGAACTGATTTTTATTCATAAAGAAGCTCAGTATTTATACCTCTGTAGAAGTAATACAGCTGCAACACTAAGTAGGGAGGGTTTCTCAATATTCAGGAGCATTCTGTAACAGTTTCAGGGTTAGTACATAATGTTTGGTAATAGTTCTAATTTGATC
>MCFE01000494.1:0-66722 GCA_002104905.1 Basidiobolus meristosporus CBS 931.73 | reverse complement strand
CTAACCCTAACCCTAACCCTAACCCTAACCCTAACCCTAACCCTAACCCTAACCCTAACCCTAACCCTAACCCTAACCCTAACCCTAACCCTAACCCTAACCCTAACCCTAACCCTAACCCTAACCCTAACCCTAACCCTAACCCTAACCCTAACCCTAACCCTAACCCTAACCCTAACCCTAACCCTAACCCTAACCCTAACCCTAACCCTAAACCAAGAACACTTAGCCTTGTGGTTATCCCTAACCCTTCCATACCCATGGTTGTGGGTTCAAATCCTGGATCCAACAAAATTTGATCAATAAATTGATGTGTGCTCATTGGGAGATGGCTTGATCAACCATCGGGCAAAGTAAAGGCTCTGATTGGCTGAAATCCTTGAAATGCAATTGGTCATATTTGCCTAGTAAATTTGACCAGTGATCACCCAGAAATACCGCTCAGTTCCCCCAGTCTACTGGCCATTCTGGCCACAAATCAGCTACCGCAAATCAGTACAACTCACCTCAGAAATACTCAAATTCTTACCTCTCAGACCTGGCTTTCCAGGAAACCACTCTCAGACCTAGCTAACTAGGAAATATAGTACCACCCAGCTTCTCAACTCTCAGACCTGGCTTACCAGGAAGATATCTCTCAGACCTAGCTTTCTAGGAATAACTTCAGATTAACTTGGCTTCTTTAGATACTTGTCATAAGTAAATAAAGATTTCACCACTTGGTGACATTCCTCCCCCCTAACCCTACTTTGTGAATGAAGTCAAGCAATTCTCTGGAGCTGAGCTAGGATCCTTGAGAGCATCTGACCACCCAGCCTGGTCCCTTTCTATGCAACCAGTTGTGAAGAAGAAGCTGCCAAAACTTACTGTGCTCACACACAAAGCTACCAAGAATCAGAAGAAAGACTTTGGGAACTACTTGAAGCTTGCCAGTTTGCTACTTTCTCTGCCAGATGATCTCAACTATGCCTGGCTCTTTGTGAAGCATCTGATTCTGGTGTCTGCCTCCCTCTCACTGCCATGCAAGACTACTGCTGTTACCTCAAGAAAATGGGAATCCATTGTTTCAGCCCTGCAACAAAGCTACCTGAGTTTCCCTAACCCAAAAACAGAGAAACTCCTCCTGACAGCAATACACCACTCCAAGGCAATTCACCACACTCTGCATACTCAGCTCTGGGATCATATTATGAGTTCTTTGCCTCTGCAATCTTCCAACTCTATAACAAGAACAGTATCAAGACTCTACAGAGCAATGAGGCCCTGTTCCAGGAAGTTACCTTCAACAGAACAGCTGGCTAACATCTTCTTCTCTACAAAGCAGTACTCAACTCCTGGCTTTCATCCTGACTTCAAGACTCTGCCCATCCCACTTGCACTTGATCAAAGGAGAATCCATAATGTGCTCAAGAGGCTTCCCAACTCTACTGCTCCAGGTGTGGACACAATCTCTTATGAGCTTCTGAAGGCTAGTACCAAGGCCATGTCTGCACTTCTGCTTCCACTGTTTCAGCAATGCTCAGCCCAGCTTTCTACTCCTGAGGAATGGTCCTTTGCAAATGTTCTGCCACTGTACAAGGGTAAAGGAAAGCACCTGGATCCTAGCTCCTACAGGCCAATATCTCTGCTGCCCACCTGCAGAAAGGTGTTTGAGCTTCTGCTTGCTCAGGAGCTCTACTCTGACTCCCTCAAGTTTCATCCTGCACAGTTTGGCTTTGTTCCTGGCCTCTCCTTGGAATATGCAGTCATACTTAGCCAAGATCACACTCTCCAGTGCAAGTATCCCTTTGTTCTGTTTGATATTACTAAGGCCTTTGATTCAGTTGACAGAAATCTGCTTTGGTCCAAGTTGCAATGCTTCTCCAGCACTTCTCTCACCCTCCTTGTCAGGTCTCTGTTTCTGGATCCACAAGCAAGAATTCTGCACCCAAGTGAGCAATCAGCTGTGTTCTCAGTTCCTAATGGAGTGGTTCAAGGCTCTGTGCTTGGTCCTATACTGTTTGCCATCTTCCTGAATGACTTCCCAAGACTCTCAGCTGACTGCCTGGTTACTCTCTTTGCTGATGACATCAGAATATCCTCCTCCAATGTGCAACAAGACTCCCAGACCATCCACCAGTATCTGCAGAAGAATAATCTCCAGCTTTCCATTGCAAAGACAGTACCTTTGGGCTCTCCCATCAACTTGGAGAACTCCACTCTACCTGCTCAGGTTTCTGCTACATATCTTGGCTTTCCTTTCCTTCCTACTGGACTAGACTCTGGAGCACACCTGAAGAAGAGAATTATCCTAGCAAGACAGGCACTCCACAAGCTACTGGCTGTTACTCCTCCTACAACTTCAGCTCCCAGCTGCCTCCTTCTACTCAAGCAGTTTGTCTTCCCTGTCCTGGAATTTGGCTTACCACTTCTCTCTCTTACTTCTAGAGACTGCACTAAGCTTGACAAGTTTGCAGTATGGTGCATTACCTCCTTGGTGCCTCATTTGCCTGAATGCCCCTACAGACATGCTATTCTTGGTGCTTTTGGGTTTATGCCCTATAAGATCAGACTTCTCTACCTTAGAACCAGATTATACCTCAGACTTCACAACTGCAACAACCCACTGATTAAGGCCTGGAAGAGAACACACCACACAACACCTGGCTCCTGCTGGAGAACTATACTTGGAGATCCTGAAGTCAAGAAGTTTGCTCACTTTATTCTGCAGTCAGAAAAACCCAAGCTGGCCTACCTGAAGTACTTGACAGACCTTTGGCAGCAATATCTGCAGCAGCACACTCCATTTATGATGAATATCAATCCTTATCACATTCCCCTCATTAATGTTGTTCACAAGTCATTCTTACCTCTCTTGCTACCCCCCTTCCCACTGAACAGTGTCTTGAGCACTGAAGAGCTATCATCACTTCTTATTAACTTACCTACAAATTCCCCTCAGCTACACAGTCTTGTATCAAAGCTACAACAGTAGCGCTGGCTTCTTTGTTTCAACTGAAATAAAGATTTCACCTGTTGGTGACTGTCTCCCCCCTAACCTAACCCTAACCCTTTAGAAACTTGTCATAAGTAAATAAAGATTTCACCACTTGGTGACTTTCCTCCCCCCCTAACTCTGTGCTTCCTTCCTAGTCAAACTTCAGAAATCACATAACCCCTCCATCAAACAATGGCTTCAATCTAACTCCTCCCTGAAATCTTCTTGCTGGCACACACTGGTTGGCTCTGCTGTAGTAACAGAGCTTGCTTCAAAACTTCACAAAGCTGAGAAACCAAGACTACTGGCTCAGGACCATCTAAGATCTATGTGGCAGAGCTACTTACAAGTCCACACACCTTTCCTACTACACCTAATCCCAGGCTGGGTTCCAGTCTTGGATTATATTGATCAGAAACATCTACAATTTGTACTTCCCCCAAAACCCCTGAATTTTATATTTACCCCTGATGTGCTTTACTTTATTGAAACAAACATTAGAGATGAGACAAAACATAAATTAGATTACTTATTAGAGAGGTTCTAGACCTCTTAATTGGCTTCTTTATTTGTACCTAGATTAGTTCTTAACTCAAATAAAGATTTCACCAACTTGGTGACTTTCCCTCCCCTAACCAAGGACACTTGGCCTTGTGGTTATCCCTAACCCTTCCATTCCCATGGTTGTGGGTTCAATTCCTGGATCCAGCAAAATTTGATCAATAAATTGATGTGTGCTCATTGGGAGATGGCTTGATCAACCATCGGGCAAAGTAAAGGCTCTGATTGGCTGAAATCCTTGAAATGCTAATTGGTCAGATTTGCCTAGCAAATTTGGCCAGTGATCGCCCAGAAATTCATCTCAGTTCCCCCAGTCTACTGGCCATTCCGGCCACAATTCAGCTACCGCAAACCAGTATAACTTAGCTCAGATATATTCAGATTCTCACTTCTCAGGCCTGGCTTTCCAGGAAACCTCTCTCAGACCTAGCTAACTAGGAACTACTTCAGATTAACTTGGCTTCTTTAGATACTTGTCATAAGTAAATAAAGATTTCACCACTTGGTGACTTTCCTCCCCCCCTAACCCCTGCATCTCAGATATTCATATTCAAACTTGGCTTCTTTAGATACTTGTCATAAGTAAATAAAGATTTCACCACTTGGTGACTTTCCTCCCCCCCTAACCCCTGCATCTCAGATATTCATATTCAAACTTGGCTTCTTTATTTATTATTTAAATAATGATTTCACCCTTTGGTGATGATCATCCCCCCTACCTGAAATACTTGACAGACCTTTGGCAGCAATATCTGCAGCAGCACACTCCCTTTATGATGAATATCAATTCTTATCATATTCCCCTTATTAATGTTGTTCACAAGTCATTCTTACCTCTCTTGCTATCCCCCTTCCCACTGAACAGTGTCTTGGGCACTGAAGAACTATCATCACTTCTTATTAACTTACCTACAAATTCCCCTCAGCTACACACTCTTGTATCAAAGCTACAACAGTAGTGCTGGCTTCTTTGTTTCAACTGAAATAAAGATTTTGCCTGTTGGTGACTGTCTCCCCCTAACCCAATAAATCATTAAGTGAAAGCCACATAATCTACCTGTCCTCCCAATCACTTCCAATATTACCAAGACTCTTACAACAGTTTGGCCCACTTATCAAATTTTCATGTTGTGGGTATCTGATGTTTCTGGTGAAAATATTCTAAGTAAATCCCAATAAGGAGTATGGTCAGTATTCTCTAGGATATGAAGGTAATGATCTAAGTGACTAAGTTAGGTGAATATTTAGGTGGAAATACAAATTTTCACAACACCCCTAACCCAACTTGTCAGGAATCCACCACCACAGGAGGAGAATTTTGCTTACACTTCAGATATATTCCAGTAATACCTCATCTGAAGAAGCTCATGCAGTCTGACAAATATTGAGAAGTTATGAAGCACTGCAATCAGTATCATTCCAATGCAAACATATCTAATATAATTGATGGCAAACACTTTAAATAACTATGAAGTAATGGCTACCTTGAAGGTATGTGAGACCATTCCTTAGCCTTAGAACTTGTTGGATTCCAATCGAACAAGTGCTTGACCAGTAAATTATGCTGGTCACTGATACTTATCAGCCTAAATTGGCACTAATTGTACAGTGTCACACCAGAAATTTGATGATTGTCTGACTGTTGTCTGAGCCAACAACTATGGCACTTTTCACCACAGAGGCAGAGAATATGGCAGTCTGTGATGCTACAAAAGAAGTAATGTGGTTAAGAAAGCTTTTTAAAGATTTGGGCTTCTGTCAAAAAACCCATATTACTTTATTTCAAGATAACAGTGAATATATACAGTTTGGTAGAAATCCAACTTTTCATGCTATAACTGAGCACATAGATATTAGACATCACTGTACTCATGAAGCAATAGAGAATAACTTAGCTAACTTAGTTTTCTGTCCTACAGATGAAATGATTGCAGACATATTTACCAAGCTGCTAGCCAGGGACAAGTTAGAATATCTTAGGTCAAAATTGGGACTAGTCTTTGTGAGCATTTAGTTTAGTGGGAGTGTTGTAAAAGCTTGTAATTCCTCCTAAGTAGTCACCTAACTTGGTTACTTATCTCTTAACCTACAAATCATAGAGAATACAGGCCAAACTCCTTGTGGGATTTACTAAGAATATTTTCACCAGAAACATCAGATACCCACAACATGAAAATTTGATAAGTGGGCCAAACTGTTGTAAGAGTCTTGGTGATATTGGAATTGATTGGGAGGACAGATAGATTATGTGGCTTTCACTTAATGATTTATTGAATGTAAAAGTAGTATTTATACTTTTACATGGTCTTGGCATAACAAACATGTAGAATAGGTTACGGAAGATCCCAAGAACATGTGTGCAAAGTTTGGGGCTGTTTGGACAACTTATCTAATTTTCATGTTCTGGGCAAATATTCTAAGTAAATCCCAACAAGGAATTTAGTCAGTATTCTATAAGATATGAAGGTAATGATCTAAGTGACTAAGTTAGGTGAATATTTAGGTGGAAATACAAATTTTTACAACACAAACAGCCCCAATCCTTACACACATGTTCTTGGGTCCTTTTAAATGTATCCTCAGTGCTTGTTACCCCAGAACATGCAAAAGTATTAATACCACTATTACATTCAATAATCATTTAGTCAAACCACAAAATCTGCTTGCTCTCCCAATCACTTCCATTTCTCCAAGACTCCTAAGACAAAAGTAACCTGTAAAGTATGCTTGGGAAAGTCCCCAGAATAAGTGTGCAAAGAGTGGGGCTTTTGAGCTGCTTTGAAATTTCTGATATTCTTGGTTACTGATATTTTGGTGAAAATATTCCAAGTGAGCCCCATCAAGGAACCTGGCCGGAATTCTCCAAGATTAGCAGATAATAACTTAGGTGATCAAGCTACATGAGTATTTAGGTGCAATTACAAAATTTACAAAACGTAGAACATATTTAGGAGGGTCCTGAGAGCACATGAGCCAAGTTTGGGGTTATTTGGACAACTTAATAATTTTCCTTGTTCTGTGTACCTGACGTCTTGATGAAGTTATTCCAAGTTAATCTCAACAAGGTATTTAAGCACAGTTCTCTAAGATTTATAGAACATGATCCAAGTGACTAAGTTTTATGAATATTTAGGTGTACTTACAAAATTCATGAGACTAATTAGACTATTCTCCCATATAGAAGAACATATACTCAATGCCCACAGAAAGCAATAACAGGACCTTTGGAGGTTATGCAGAATGCTAAAAGTTATACATAATCTGGCTTGATGCAAATGCTGCAACATATGTTAAGTCTCTAGTCCAAAACACCCAAACTGAAATATATGTGAATGCATATAAAATCCCATGCTAGTATGGCACAAATGGTAATCACTTACATATACCAATAAAAGGTTAGTTTGTATTTTAGAACATTATTTGTTGATTAACTGGCAATAGAGGTACTCAGTAAAATCAAAGCAATAAAGAAAAATTCATACTCAGTATTCAAAGCAAATTTACTACGCAGATTACCATAGTGAAGGTAAGGCTACATATTCATATACCAACTTCACTTCCTATAGGTTAACTTTGATATATAAGAACAATATTTATATAATCATGTTCTTGCATGAAGTAAAAACTACAGTGAAACATCGAGAACAGTGGCGAGTATGTTTGTAGTTATCAAACAGTTCCAAATGCCTTTGACCATAGCAAGCAATAAATGAAACTTTAGTGCTATTTATATACTGACCAACTGACTAGCGCTACTCGCTCCAAGTAAGAAGCACATATGATGAGGGAGATCCGTGTAGTATTCGGAATTTTATTAATTGGATTGTTGCATGCATCAGTTAGTGGCACACCAAACCTTCATTATTGGGAGCGACCCAAGGGGGCAATTCGTGGCCCCTGTCCCGTACTAAACGTGCTAGCAAATCATGGATACTTGCCCCGCTCTGGAGCAAACATAACCGTCTCACAACTGCGAAAGGGAATTGATGATGTTGTTCACTTCAATCCCCTACTGCGCGAAGCATTCTTAGGGTTAGTGTATACGTTGTATGGGCGGTTTGGCCCCTCGGGGCTTGTTTTACCAAGCCTTCGTGATTTGAAAAGACACAACTGGTTGGAGCACGACTTTTCCCTTTCACGTCAAGATACCTATCTAGGGGATCCAGTTAACGCCGATCCAGAATTACTGCAGCAACTCGAAGACGCTTCAAGTGATGGCGAAACATACACCATCGAGGATTTTGCTAGACTTAGTAACAAGCGCATCAAGCACAGCCTAGAGAATAATCCCAACGTATCCTACACCCCAAGGACAAAATTAATCACTCAATTTGAGATTTCACTTTTGCTGGCCGCCTTCGGAAAGGGTAAAAAGATTGATAAGCAAGCGGTCAAGGATATCTTTGTTCACGAGCGGCTGCCAAAGAATTTTGTCAGAAAGGATTTCCTCTCCTCTCTAAAGATCCTTGCAACTTACACTGAATTGGCCGTCAGGTCCAAGTTGCTAAATCCCGAGATTTAGGCGACAAAATGTGCCCCTCCTTGCGTACCCTTATAAAATTGATGATTACATGAAATATCCAGCATACTAATTGTTGACTACATGAAATATCCTTGTTGCTGCCGGTATCTGAGATCCGTGATACGAGATGTAATCTACCGCATTTGGAAGAGTAGTAAATAATTAGCTTAGCGCCTAAATACTCACGTGCTTGAATATGTTGGATTGAGGTTATTGACTTTGTATGATATACAGTAATTCTGGTGAAATATGGCAGTAACCAAGTATTTCTGGCACATTCAAGGCTTTGCATACCCTAGGACCTTCCTCTAAACACTTACACCAATACTTTTACAAACCTTTCCCAACAAGTCAAAGCTTCAAATGACTTCCAGGTTAACATTCTAGAACTACACCATAGTGAAATCCAATACTAATATTAAGGAAAAAATTTCATCTTCTCTTTAAAGCTCCTTGCTACTTGCACTGCATCTAGTCTGAGCAACGTGAGCGTTCACAGAATTGTTTGCAGAGTGACTATGCCGTGAATTGCTTGTACAGTGGACACCCAATTTCGGATACATGATTAGACTGATTAGATAGACCATCACATCATCATAAACTCTTCGATGAAGTTTCCAAAAGTCGGTTTCCAGATGTCGGTTTCCAAATAGACTGGATTAGTTTACAAAAATATTCCCCTCAAATTCAGCCAGTAACATCCATCTCTGGGTTATCTTATTCCCGTGCACTCACTTTACTCCAAGCAGGCAAGTATGATATTAGCAAAGAACTACCTTTGCCGTCCATCGCTCCTCTGCACTAGGTTTACCTGCCAAAAATGCAAAGCCTTCCCCCTGATTCCGAGGAAACCGAGGCCTTACTTGAAATTCAGGCCGAAAACTGTTATCAGAAGAGACGCGGCAGCTACAGCTCCGTGCATTCAGGTGTGACTTTCTTCCTGAGCTACTTCTATGACTTGGGTAAAATCCATACTCACAATTTGCAATAGACACCACTCAAGAAACCTTCTCCAGCAGTGAAGAAATCCGCTCAAATAGAACAAATTGGAGCACAACAGAACTTGGCACCCGTTTCAAATACTACATACCCGCACTAAAATGGATCCCAGAATATTCACTGCAGCTATTGAGTGGGGATGTTTTTAGTGCGCTAACCGTTGTCTGCCTAAGCATACCTCAAAGCTTATCATATGCTTCCGCTTTGGCCAGGCTTCCGCCGGTTTATGGATTGTATACCGCATGTATACCCGGTATCGTATACTCATTTTTTGGTATGTCTAGGTAAACATCAACATAGAACACTATTCTCGGCGGACAAGCATACTAACTTCGTTAAACAGACAGATAAGCGTCGGGCCCGAATCCATCGGAGCCATTCTCGTTGGGTTTTCTGTTGCTTCGCGAGTAGCAAACATCAGTGATCCGCAAATGATCATGGCTGAAGCGGTAGCCACCGCCTCAGTAATAAGCTTTCTTGTGGGCATGTTTACCTTGCTATTAGGGCTTCTTAGAGTTGGTTTCTTGGATTCGCTTCTATCGAGAGCCTTACTTCGTGGCTTCATCACAGCAATCGGTGCGATCATTCTCGTGGGACAATCGATCACACTCCTGGGCCTTGACAACTTGGTTACACCTCGCGAACACACAACGTTGCAAAAGCTTATCTTCGTCCTCCGCAACTTGAGCTCTACCCATTCGTTGACCGCTTTCATTTCTCTTACCAGCGTCGGATTCCTCTTCGTGGTGCATGGCCTCAAGCGGCGGTTCCCGCATAGCAGGATCCAGCATGTGCCAGAATTCCTCGTTGTCGTCATCATCTCAACGCTTCTCTGTTGCATCCGTGAGTGGAAAGATGAGGGAGTGTTGATTGTAGGCAAGCTTGATAAGGGCTCGATACCTTTTCCCCAGCTGCCACCGATCTTCGATCACAATCGCATCAGAGAATTGGCAGTACCCGCAGTCTTGATCGCTTTGCTCGGCTTCGTATCATCCGCAGCGATCACCAAGAGCTTCGCCACACTCCACAACTATTCGGTGTCGCCCAACAGAGAGCTGGTTGCCCTTGGAATGTCCAATGTTGTTGGGTCTTTGTTTCAGACAATGCCGGCATTTGGCTCCATGCCGAGAAGTCGGTTAGCTAACTCAGCCGGAGCTAGAACGCAGATGGCCGGCCTCATAAGCTCCATACTAGTTCTTGTGGCGATTTTGTACTTGCTGCCATTCTTCGAATGCCTCCCAAAGGCTGTTCTCTCCTCGCTGATTTTTGTGGCTGGCACTGGGATGGTGCTCGATGCACCTAGTGACATCGCTTTTCTGTGGAAGATCGGGGCCAATTCCGACTTGACCTTGATGACGTTAAACTTCACGTTGACCATTGTGGTTGGAATCGAAGTTGGGACCTTCATCTCCTTGAGCTTAGCGCTGCTCACCTTGGTCAAGAGAAGTACCAAGCCCTCCATTACTATTTTGGTAAGATCCGGGCATTTGTTCGGGACTATAGCAAAATGTGCTGACTTTCCGATCTGTAGGGCCGGATTCCTGGTAGCAATGACAAATTCAAGCCGATTCGTGACTTTCCGGAAGCGGTCCAAACGGTGGGTTTGTTGATTCTGAAAATCAACGAACCACTCCATTTTGCCAACTCGGGCTCACTCAAGGATCGACTACGTCGCAGCGAGCAATACGGCGACTTTAGAGTACATCCCTCTGCAAAGCCATACCTATACCCCATACGGAACGTAATCTTCGAGGTCGAAAACATGACCGAGATTGATGCTAGGTAAGGCTCGGTTGCGCTGAATCCACCACAAATATGCTTGTAACAAACATTCATTGGCAAATGATAGTGCTATTCAGATCCTGCTAGAGATAGTTGGCGAATACCTCGATCGAGGGATCGATGTTTACTTCATCAACCTAAGGCCGCAACACTTCAAAATCTTTCAAAGCTCTGGGCTTTACGGTTTGCTCGGGCCTGAGCACTTTTGTCAACAGATTACAGAGGTGCTTGATAGGATTGACCGCTTGGAACAATCCGACCCTCCAAGCCCCGCTGTCGTCTCATCGCCGGATGTGTCTATACGCGTAGAGCCCGGCCGAAGATAGTCATAGACCCGATATGTACCAGATTGTAAATAAACGTTTCACCCACTCCGTTGCATGTAATTAGATGGAGTGACTCCGTGGTAGAATGGATGTTGGTATGCTAGATGGCTGCTTAATGACCATCGGAAGCTTATCGCAAGACTCCGGGCAGGAATAAGGTTAAGTGGACAGATACTATTTAAGGGGTGCAGAAACGTAAATAACTTGGTCTAAGATTGCGGCGAAATGCAACGAATCATAACTTGCAGCTGTAGGACTCACAGCAATGTTAACCAGGGCCAATATCAAGCCGCTTTTGGGTTAGAGATCCATCTGGCGGCTGAAATAGCCATGGAGTGGTGGGATTCTGTGCCCATGACTAAATTCATGTAATTTATATTATATATGCAGCAATATCCATCAAAGTACTATTTAAACAAGTGGAAAATTACGACTCGACCACGTTTCAGAAATAATTCTACAGACTTCTCTAAATATACCCATATTTCCAATAGGAAATCGGTATTTTACGGCGATTGGTTCATTGACGTATGATTGAGAATAGTTGGTAGCGATTGCTCTCGGCCTTCCACGTTACAAAAATTCATTACGTGAGTTCGCATGTTCCCCATCCATCTATCGCCTTCTATTGCTCAGTGTCATTCTGGGCCAATGAATGCTGATCAGAGATCTGCTATCTATCCAATCAATGCTCGCTCTTTATCCATTCAAGCGACTCACCAAGGTCACGTTCGGGATATTGAGCCAATGAGAAGAACTGTTACATACCAGCCATTCTGACCCTTATATAGTTATTTTACCCTTCGGGATACACAACAATACCTACGCTGACCACAATTGCGAGTAATTAACGACTCTGCAATATCGATATGTGAAATATTGCGGATCGCCCAGGATTGTCGATAGGTACCAGGTAGTCTTTGGGGCTACCCGATGGTTGAAATGGCCAACAATGATTCTTGTTCAACATCACGTTGGGTGCAGCAGGCCAATCACCGTATTCCAGATTTTGGTAACTCTTTAGGAAATTTAGTATCAGTTAAAAATCAGTGACATGCAAATATGTTGAAAGCTTACAGTTAACCCAGAGTCCTGGCTCAAGGCAACTGGATAGCAAATCCCGAAGATACCATGAAGCGTCAGTTATTGGTTTGTAAGGCTCTCTGGGGTATACTCTCCACAAAATATAGGACACAAGCACAGAAACTAGATTCACTTTACCCCATAGTAATACCGTAGCAATACTGTAGGTTTTGTGGAGTTCTGATAGCCGACCATGGAGTGGTGTTGGCGAAACAACACCAACACCTGTACTTTAATCTAATAACCTCCCAAGCATCCAAATCGTCCCGATCTCTTGTGGGTTTGTGGGATGTTAACCGGTATTCACTCCGAAACATTTAACCGAGGTATGTCATTGTTCGGGTCGCTTGATGACTATCCTCAGCGATAAAGGAGGTACTGATTGCGCTATGTGATAGAAAATGTTCCAATACTCATGCTTGGTAATATGGAGCCAATGTGGATCTGTCAAGAGGCACCGTACGGATTGCCAACAGTACGTGTGATGAGTGGCTAAATTCCTAATCAAAGACATCTCTTGTTCCGTACGAACACAGAAGATCGGGGAAACTCATAAACCAGTTTTTTAGCATTATGAAGGCCCCATTTTGTGTGGACTGTGGCGCAGATTATGAGTAGTCATGGTGAAGCTTTACAAGCCACCAGAAGTCGGTCACTCAACAAAACACATGCCAAGCATAGCGACACAACACAGCACAAGCGTCCTTCGCCTTCACTAGTAGCTGAGATATTTTTCTTCTGTGGTGGGAGAAATCATGAAAGAAACAGTGAGGGACACACTTTCATTCATACACCGTGTATCGGTGGAAGCATTATTGAGCTCTACACAGCTCAAAGTATCGTACCAATATAGATATAGCTGCTACCCATCTAACTAATGTGGGAAATTATGCAGTAGAATATAGATGTTCAGGCTGTTGAGTAGATGAAGGCTGGGGACACCAAATGTTACGGCAATGGGGTCCGAAATGGTGAATTGACTGCACCATATTTGGGCTTCGTTGGTAACTTGTTTTCGTATCTCTAATGAACTTGAGCAAGAAGCCACCAATGAGAGATCGATAATTCAGAGCCGAGCGCTGTGATTCGCCAAGCAACACTCACGCCCCCCACCCCAATATTCTTCCTATCAAGCATCGCTTAGCGGAACTCTGTGCCCAATTAAAACACCCCATGCTAATTGTCAACGGGGTGTCAACCTGCGCGGAATATGTTTAGGTCACTTGGTAACTTCGCCATGGTAGCACAGGGACTCGGTATTTTTGGGTGATTTTCGGATGGATGCGGTAACAGACGGGGTAAGAATCGCCTCCCCGTTATCATTGATTTGTATTCCACGTACATAATTCCATTTGGGCATCATGCCATGATTCAACAACCTCTACCAATACTTAACCAACCAGATCAATGCTACTTCGACAAAGTTGGAAATTTTCTCGGGGCTAGGATAAGGATTTCTTTATAAGCGAGCAATTCTCCCCTCTTTTTCTCTACACAAGCCTTTCGGCAAAGCTTCATCGACAAGGAATCGTATTCCACTTCTGTTTGCAATATTCCCCTGAATTCCGTGTTATATTGTTTCTTACTTCTTGTTCCATTAATCATCACCTCCTCATCTTTTTGCATTAATCTTCACCTTAGTGAACATTCATACTCCCTGCATTTGTGTTAAAAAATATTATAGTAAATATGGTCGCTTCCAACGCTTCTCTTCGTCCTTTGGCTGTCAAGTTCGGCAAAACTGAGATCACCATCCTTATTCCCAACGATATCTGGGTGTCAGCTGAACAAATTCGTGAGGATTTTCAATCCTCCTACAAGCCAGCCGATCCTGCTTCCGAAGAGCTTACGAAGATAGAGCTAGCTGCCAAGTTTCTAAGCTACGCTATCGAAAACAACAAGAAGGATGAAAACTTGCAACTCCTCCCAGTCATTCAAATCCTCTTCTCTCACTTCAGAGAGCAGTATTTGAAGTCCAACGATGTCCACGCCGTCACCAGAAGCCTTGTCAATGAAGCTAGAATTGCTGTTATTAAGGCTTACTTCGAAGCCTATGTTCTGCTGAAGGAGCAAGGTCTTCTCGAGGGCAGCATTGCCCCCAAATCTGCTTTAGTGTCTGCCGTTGAAGACAAGCATGCTTCTCTTTTCGCCATCTTTGGTGGTCAAGGCAATATCGAAGAGTACTTCGATGAGCTTTATGACATTTTTGTTACTTACGAGGGCTTTGCCAGACCATATGTTCAACAAGTGGCTGGTGTCCTTCGTAACCTCGCCAACGATGACGAGGCTCGTATTATTCATACCAAGGGTTTGGACGTTCTTCGCTGGTTAGAAAACCCCGAATCCAAGCCCGATCAAGCTTACTTGATTTCTGCTCCTGTCAGTCTTCCTCTTATTGGATTGACACAGTTGCTTCACTACCATATCATGGCCAAGGTGCTTGACCTGGCGCCTGGCCAAGTCAGAAGCCTTATTTCTGGGGCCACTGGTCACAGCCAGGGTATTATTTCTGCTGTTGCCATATCCGCCTCCGCCACTGATGAGGAGTTTATCCTCAACAGCAAGAAGGCACTTGGCTTGCTCTTCTGGATTGGTACTCGTGCCCACCAAGTGTATCCTCCCACTACTCTGAACCCCACCATCTTGCAAGATTCCCTTTCTAACAACGAGGGCAATCCCACTCCTATGTTGTCCGTCACTGGATTGCGCAAGGAGGAGGTTCTTAAATACGTTGACGCCACCAACTCTCACTTGCCCGAAGAGCGCCAGATCAAGTTGACACTAACCAACGGACCTAGAAACTTTGTATGTACCGGACACCCCCAAAGTTTGTATGGCTTGAATTTGGCCCTTCGCAAGATCAAGGCTCCTGCTGGTTTGGACCAGGGACGTGTACCTCACTCTCAACGTAAGGTGAAGTTCTCCTCTCGTTTCCTACCCATTACCGCTCCGTTCCACAGCAGCTACCTCCAAGGCGCTTCCGAAATCTTGGCTCAGGATGTTCAGAAGTACGATCTGGAGTTTGATGCCAAGTCTCTTACTGTACCTGTCTACTCTACCGATTCTGGAAAGGATCTTCGTGAGAGTGAAAGACTTACATTGGATTTGATTGATCAAATCTGCTCTCTTCCCGTCCAATGGGAAGCCGCTACCAACGCCTCGGTTACTCACATTCTTGATTTCGGACCCGGTGCCACTTCCGGTATCGGTGGTCTTACACACAGAAACAAGGAAGGCACTGGTGTAAGAATCATTTTGGCTGGCACTCTCGAGGGTGGTAACCCCGAACTCTCTTACAAGGGTGATTTGTTTGACTCCGAAAAATCGGCCGTCCGCTATGCTCAAAACTGGGCCAAGGATTTCCAACCTCGTTTGGTCCGGACTTCTTCCAACGGACGTGTATATGTAGATACTAGAATGAGCAGATTCCTTGGTAAGCCCCCTATCATGGTTCCTGGTATGACACCTTCCACCGTCAGCGAGAAGTTTGTTGGTGCCACCATCAATGCTGGTTACCATATCGAGTTAGCTGGTGGTGGTCACTTCAGCCCCGAACATCTCCGCGGAAAGGTCAAGAGCATTATGGACATGACCAAGCCTGGTGAGGGCATCAGTATCAACATGCTTTTCTTGAATCCATTCCAGTGGGGATTCCAATACCCTACCGTTCAGGCGATGCGCCGAGAGGGATTACCTATTGAGGGAATTTGTTGTGCTGCCGGAGTTCCCTCTTTGGATAACGCCAATGAAATCATTGCTAATCTTAGAGAAGCGGGACTTCGTCACATCTCATTCAAGCCAGGAGCCACTGCTGCTATCAGACAGGTGCTTGCCATCGCTGCCGCCAACCCTGATATGCCCATCTTGATGCAATGGACTGGTGGCCGTGCTGGTGGTCATCACAGTTTCGAAGATGCTCATCAGCCTATGTTGGAAACCTACTCCGCGGTTCGTCAGCAACCAAACATCATCCTGATTGCTGGTTCCGGTTTCGGTGGTGCCGATGACACCTTGCCATACATTACCGGAGAATGGAGTACCGAGTTCGGTTATCCTCCTATGCCGTTCGATGGTGTTCTTCTTGGCTCCAGAGTGATGGTTGCCGCTGAAGGTCAAGCCGCAGTTGACGTTAAGCAAGCTATTGTTGACGCTCCAGGTGTCGAAGATCATCAATGGGAGGAGACCTACAAGGGCGAAGCTGGTGGTATTATGACCGTTCGTTCCGAATTGGGTGAGCCTATCCACAAGGTTGCAACCCGTGCCGTTCGTTTCTGGAAGGAAATGGACGACAAGATCTTCAGTCTTGCCAAGGAGAAGCGAGGACCTGCCCTCCTTGCCAAGAAGGATTATTACATCCGTCGCCTCAATGCTGACTTCCAGAAGCCTTGGTTCGGTAAGAAGGCCGATGGTTCTACCTGTGACCTGGAGGAGATGACCTACTCCGAGGTTGTCAACCGTTTGGTCGAGCTGCTTTACGTCAAGAAGGAGTCTAGATGGGTTGATGTCAGCTTGATTGCTCTCGTCGGTGATTTCATTCGTCGTCTCGAAGAGAGATTCATCGCCAAGGAGCAACCTTCCAAGTTGCAATCCTTCAAGGAGCTCGAGAGTCCATTGGAGACCGTCGAGAAGTTCCTTGCCCACTACCCCAAGGCATTCGACCAACAATTGACTACCGAAGATGCCCAATACTTCATCAGCCTTTGCCTTCGTCTTGGACAGAAGCCTGTACCATTCATCCCTGTCTTTGACAACAACATCGAGTTCTGGTTCAAGAAGGATTCCCTCTGGCAGACTGAAGATTTGAGTGCCGTCTTGGATGAAGATGTCCAACGTACTTGTATCTTGCAAGGTCCAGTTGCTGTTCGTTACTCTACCAAGGTTAACGAGCCTATCAAGGACATGTTGGATAGCATCCATGAGGGTCACATCAACGCCTTGAAGGAACGTTATTATGGTAACGATGATTCCCTGATTCCTGAAGTTGAATACCTCGGAGGAAGCCCAATTCGTACTCCTTCTGCCCTTAAGGATGTCAAGATTACCCTCAAGGATAACGTCAGAATCTTCGAAACCTCAGACAATGGTGCCCTCCCACCAGTCGAGGAGTGGCTCGAACTCATTGCTGGTCCCAAGTATGGTTGGGCTAGAGCTTTGTTGACCTCGAACTACATCATCCAAGATAAGATGTTCGTGGACAACTTGATGAAGAAAGTGTTCCGCCCTCGTCTAGAACAGAAGGTCGAAGTCCGATTTGGCGCCAACGAGGTGGTCGAGAGCATCACTGTATCGGATAAACGCTCTTGGAGTCAATCATCTCATCTTGAGACTGCTTCATCCGTTTCCATCGAAGCCAAGATCAATGGCGACGTTATCGACGTCATTATCTATGAGCAGAAGGATGGCGTTGCTATTCCATTCTTGTCCAAGTTTGTTTACAACCCCAACCAAGGTTATTCCACCATCCATGAAGTCATGGAGGGCCGCAATGACCGCATCAAGGAGTTCTACTGGGCCTTGTGGTTCGGTCAAGGCTCTCACCTTGATCTTTCCAATGACCCCAACCAGAAGTTCGTTGCCAAAGACGAACAGGTCCTTGGACACGAAATCACCAAATTCTGCCAAACCGTAGGTAATCAAGCCGAGCTCTATGTTGACCGTGGCCAAAAGGTCCTTTGCGCCCCTGTGGATTTCGCCATCGTTGTTGGTTGGAAGTCTATCATTAAGACTATCTTCCCTAAGATTGTCGACGGTGACCTTCTCAGATTGGTTCACCTTTCCAACGGATTCAGGTTGATCGACGGAGCTTCTCTGTTGCAGCGTGGTGACATTGTTGACACTGTTTCCGAGATCGAGGCCATCGTAAATACCGAATCCGGAAAGATGGTTGAGGCCAAGGGGGTTGTCATTCGTGATAACAAGCCTATCATGGAAGTTACCAGCAAGTTTTTGTACCGCGGTAAATTCACCGATTACGAAAATACCTTCCAGAAGATTGTTGAGACCCCTGTACGCGTAGCCGTCCAGACCGAGAAGGATATCGCAGTCTTGAAATCCAAGGAATGGATGAACTGGGAGGAAAACGCTCCCGAGCTCACTCCTGGTGCCGAGATCATCTTCCGCCTGAACAGCTTGTTGAAGTTCAAGAACCAGACTTTGTACTCCTCGGTCACCACCACTGGTACCGTCACCATGAAGATCTCCACCAAGGAGGTTGTTCAAATCGCCACTGTCGACTACGAAAGCGGCGAATCTCATGGCAACCCAGTTACCGAGTATCTCAAGCGTGTTGGACAGCCTATTGAGCAGGCTATCAACTTCGCCAACGGTGGATACTCTGTAATGCCACAAGGTGACGAGTTCTCGTCCGTTTTCAACTCCCCTGCCTCCAACGAGGCTTATGCCGTTGTTTCTGGTGACTACAATCCCATCCACGTCAACCCATACTTCGCCGATTTCGCTGAACTTCCCGGAACCATTACCCATGGGATGTGGACCAGTGCTTCTACCAAGAAGTTCGTGGAGATCTTTGCTGCTGACAACTCTCCACAACGTGTCACTGCTTACGATGTGAACTTCCAATCAATGGTTCTTCCTAACGATCGTCTTGAGACCAAGCTTTCCCATATCGGAATGAAGAACGGAAAGAAGATCATCAAGGTCGAGACTGTTAACCAGAACAACGTCAAGGTCATTGAGGGTACCGCCGAGATTGATCAACCAGTCACTGCGTACGTCTTCACTGGTCAAGGTTCTCAAGAGCAAGGTATGGGTATGGCCTTGTACGCCAGTTCACCTGTTGCCAAGAGAATCTGGGACTCTGCTGACCAGCACTTCTTGATCAACTACGGATTCTCTATCATCGACATTGTCCGCAACAACCCCAAGGAGAAGACCATCTACTTCGGTGGTGAGAAGGGTAAGGTCATCCGTAAAAACTACATGAGCATGACCTACGATACCATTGATCAAGATGGAAATACCAAGGCTCTTCCTCTCTTCCCTGGTATTACCGAGAAGACCGCTTCTTATACCTTCACCTCTCCTACTGGTTTGTTGTCTGCTACTCAGTTCACTCAGCCAGCACTCACCTTAATGGAGAAGGCTGCCTTTGAGGATATGGTCTCCAAGGGACTTGTTCAGAACGACTGCGTATTCGCTGGTCACTCTCTTGGTGAGTATGCTGCCCTTGCCTCCATTGGTAACGTGTTGGCTATTGAGAGTTTGGTTGATGTTGTGTTCTACCGTGGTATGACTATGCAAGTCGCCGTAGAACGTGATGCCCATGGCCGTTCCAACTATGGTATGTGCGCCGTCAACCCTAGCCGTATTGGCAAGACCTTCGATGACATCGCCTTGAGATATGTTGTTGACGCCATTGCTCATCAAAGCAACGGTCTCTTGGAGATTGTCAACTTCAACGTTGAGAATCAACAATACGTTGTATCTGGTGAGCTTAGCAACCTTGATGCCCTCGCCAACGTCTTGAACTTCTTGAAGATTCAAAACATTGATCTCCAAAACTTGTTGAAGACCATGCCTATGGAGGCAGTTAAGGAGCAACTCTCTTCAATTATTGCCAAGGCTCTGGACAAGGCTGCCGCTAAGCTCGCTAAGGATGGCTTTATCAACCTTGAGAGAGGTTATGCTACCATTCCTTTGAAGGGTATTGATGTGCCTTTCCATTCATCATTCTTGCTTGGCGGTGTCACTCCTTTCCGTGCCTACATTGCCAAGAAGATCAGTCAAAGTGATGTCGACGTTAACGTCCTTACTCACAAGTACATTCCTAACTTGACTGCTGAGCCATTCGAAGTTACCAAGGAGTACTTCGAAAATGTCCTTGCTATCACCAACAGTCCCAGAATCAACAAGGTCCTCAAGAACTGGACTGAAGAGAGCGTTGCTTCACCAGCCCAACAACAGAAGCTTGGTTACACCCTCATGCTTGAGTTGTTGGCCTACCAATTCGCTTCCCCTGTGCGTTGGATTGAGACCCAAGACAAGATCTTCAAGGACTTTGGAGTTGAGCGTCTGATCGAAGTCGGTCCTGGCCCTGTGTTGGTTGGCATGGCTGAGAGAACTTTGAAATCGAAGTATCAAGCTTACGATGACGCTCTTACTCACCGTCGTACCAACTTGTGCTATATTAAGCATGAGAAGGAGATCTACTATTCCTTTGAGGATGAAGCTCCAGCTGCCCCTGCTGAGGCTCCTAAGCCAGCCGCCGCCGCTGTTGCTGCTCCTGCTCCGGTTGCTGCTGCCGCGCCTGCCCCAGTTGCAAGCGGACCTGCCTCTGCCGTTGCCGATGCTCCTATCACAGCAACCGAGGTCCTTCATGTTATCATTGCTCAAAAGCTCAAGAAGACCCTTGATGAGGTGCCACTTTCTAAGGCTGTGAAGGATCTGGTCGGTGGTAAATCTACTCTCCAAAACGAGATTTTGGGTGACTTGCAAAAGGAGTTCGGAACCGTTCCCGAGAAGTCTGAGGAGACCACTCTCGAGGAGCTCGGCAAGAACTTGGGCAATGGATTCTCCGGTGCTCTTGGCAAACATACCTCTACTCTTATTTCCAAAATGATGTCCAGCAAGATGCCCGGAGGTTTCACCCTCACCAATGCTAAGACTTACTTGAGCTCTGCTCACGGTTTGGGTAGCGGCCGTACTGATGGTGCTCTTTTGTTCGGTTTGACTATCGAGCCCGCTTCTCGCCTTGGATCTGAGGCTGATGCTAAGAGCTGGTTGGATACCGTTGCTCAAGGTTATGCCAAGAAGAACGGAATTGCCTTGGGAGCTGCTGCACCTGCTGCAGGCCCCGCTGCCGTTGCATTTGCTGCCCCAACTGCTGCCGGACCTGCCGCTGCTGTCCCTGATGCCAACGTTTCTGCCACTGAAGTCCTTCACGTTATCATTGCTCAAAAATTGAAGAAGAGCCTTGATGAGGTGCCACTTTCTAAGGCTGTCAAGGATCTGGTCGGTGGCAAGTCCACTCTCCAAAACGAGATTTTGGGTGACATGCAGAAGGAGTTCGGAACCGTTCCTGAGAAGTCTGAGGAGACCACTCTCGAGGAGCTCGGCAAGAACTTGGGCAATGGATTCTCTGGTACTCTCGGTAAACATACCTCTGCTCTCGTTTCCAAGATGATCTCCAGCAAGATGCCTGGAGGATTTACCTTGACCAATGCCCGTTCCTATTTGTCTACCAACTATGGTCTTGGCAGTGGTCGTACTGAGGCTGTTTTGCTTTACGGTTTGACTATGGAACCTGCTTCTCGACTTGGCTCAGAGGCCGAAGCCAACGCATGGTTGGATAGTGTAGCCCAACTGTACGCCAAGAGAACTGGTATCTCACTTGGTTCTAGTGGCGGAGCTGCTGCTGGCCCCGTTGCTGTTGGCGCTGTGATGAACAGTGCTGAGTTTGATGCTCTTCAAGCCAAGCAAAATGCTTTGATCAGAAAGCAGCTTGAGGCATTTGCCAAATACCTTGGCCACGATCTCCGTGCTGGTGACAAGGCCTACGAGAATCAAAAGGTTGCCACTGATCAGCTTCAACAGGAGCTTGATCAATGGGTTGCAGAGCACGGTGAAGTCTACGCCCAAGGTATCCTTCCTGTCTTCAGCGCTTTGAAGGCTCGTCGCTATGATTCCTACTGGAACTGGGTTCGTCAAGACGCCTTGAATCTCTACTTCGATATCATCTTCGGTAGACTTACCGCCGTCGATCGTGATGTCACTGCCCAATGCTTGCACGTCATGAACCGCGCCACTCCTGGATTGATCAAATTCATGAGATATTATATTGACAACTTGGATACCGAGAAGGGAGAGACCTACAAGCTCGCCAAGGAGTTGGCCACTACCCTCTTGGAGAACTGCGAAGCTGTTCTTGACGCTTCTCCAGTTTACAAGGATGTTACCATCCCTACCGCTCCCCAAACCAAGGTCAACGAAAGAGGTGACATCCTCTATGACGAGGTTCCTCGTGCAAATGTCCGCAAGTTTGCAGACTACGTCAAGGAGATGACCAATGGCAGCAAGATCACCGAGTACTCTAACCGCGAGAAGGTGCAGCACGATCTTCTCCGCGTTTACAAGATCATCAAGCACCAGAACAAGGTCAAGAAGTCGGATAAACTTGTGTTGAAGTCTCTCTATAAGGATGTCATCAGATCCATGAGCATGAACCCCAAGATCCTTAGTGACAAGGAGCACAAGAACCGCAAGCCTGCTAGACCCAACACCGGAAAGAAGGAGGTCGTTCCATTCCTTCACCTTAAGAAGCAAACTGCTCAAGGCTGGGAATTCGACCAAAGACTAACCAACCTGTACCTCGATGTCCTTCTCAACGTTGCCAAGGAAGGAGTGTCATTCGAGCACAAGACCGTCTTGATGACCGGTTGCGGTAAGGATTCGATTGGTGCTGAGATCCTTAAGGGACTTCTCTCGGGAGGAGCCAAGGTTGTCGTCACCACCTCCAGATTCAGCCGTGGTGTGACTGAATACTACCAATCCATCTATCGCCGTCATGGTTCCAAGAACTCCTGCTTGGTTGTTGTTCCTTTCAACCAAGGCTCGAAGCAAGATGTCCAAGCTCTTATTGACTACATCTACGACAGAGATGAGCGCAAGGGATTGAACTGGGATGTTGATTACATTGTTCCATTCGCTGCTATTCCCGAGAACGGACGTGAGATCAGCGACATCGACTCCAAATCCGAACTTGCTCATCGTATCATGATGACCAACCTTCTCCGCATGCTTGGCTACATCAAGACCAAGAAGCAAGAATTCGGAATCAGCACCCGTCCCGCTCAAGTCATTCTTCCACTCTCACCCAACCACGGTACCTTCGGTAACGATGGTTTGTACAGCGAATCCAAGATTGCCCTCGAGACTCTCTTCAACAGATGGTATTCCGAAAGCTGGGGAAGCTACTTGACCATCACCGGAGCCATTATTGGCTGGACCCGTGGTACTGGTCTCATGAGTGCTAACAACATGATTGCTGAGGGTATTGAGAAGCATGGAGTCCGCACTTTCTCCACCCAAGAAATGGCCTTCAACATTCTTGGCTTGATGCACCCAACCATCGCCGAGATGAGCGAGAATGGGCCAGTCTGGGCCGATCTTAACGGTGGTTTCCAGTACGTGTTGGACCTCAACAAGATCTCCGCATCCCTCCGTACCGAGATCAGAAACACCTCCGAGATTCGCAAGGCCATTGTTGCCGACAATGCGATTGACCATAAGATCGTCCATGGTCCATCTGCCGAGTTGTTCTACAAGTCGCACATTGCCAAGCCTCGTGCCAACTTGAAGATCGATTTCCCCGAGCTCAAGAACTACACTGAACTCAAGTCCCTCAGCCACCTCCAAGGTATGCTGGATTTGGAGAAGGTGATCGTTGCCACCGGATTCGCCGAAGTCGGACCTTGGGGTAACTCTAGAACTAGATGGGAGATGGAAGCCTTCGGAGAGTTCTCTCTCGAGGGTTGTATTGAGATGGCCTGGATTATGGGATACATCAAGCATCATAATGGCCCACTCAAGAGCGGAAAACCATACACTGGCTGGGTTGATATGAAGACTGGTGAGCCAGTCGATGACCGTGATGTCAAGACCAAGTACGAGAAGGATATCCTCAAGCACAGTGGTATCCGTCTCATTGAGTCTGAGATCTTCAACGGTTACGATCCCGAGAACAAGACCTTCTTCCAAGAAATCATTATCGACCAAGACCTTGAGCCAATTGAGGCCAGTCCCGAAGAAGCCGCTCACTTCAAGAGAAAGCATGGTGACAAGGTGGATGCCTTCGAAGTCAAGGAAACCGGACAGTGGCTCGTTAGCTTCAAGAAGGGTGCCGCCATTTATGTTCCCAAGGCACTCCGATTTGATCGCTTGGTTGCCGGCCAGATTCCAACTGGCTGGGACGCTGCTCGCTACGGCGTCCCCAAGGAGATCATTGACCAGGTTGATGTCATCACTCTCTACGTTCTCGTGTCAACCGTAGAGGCCTTGGTCAGCTCTGGTATCACCGATCCTTATGAGTTCTACAAGTATGTGCACATCAGCGAAGTTGGTAACTGCTCCGGCTCCGGTATGGGCGGTTCCCTCTCCCTTCAGAAGATGTACAAGGACCGTATGCTCGACAAACCAGTGCAAATGGATATTCTCCAAGAAACATTCATCAACACCATGCCTGCCTGGATCAACATGCTTTTGCTCTCCTCCTCTGGTCCCATCAAGTCTCCAGTCGGCGCTTGTGCTACTGCTGTCCAGTCTGTGGAAATTGGTGTTGAGACCATCATGAGCGGCAAGGCCAAGATCGTGATCGTTGGTGGTTATGATGACTTCCAAGAAGAAGGATCTTACGAATTCGCCAACATGAAGGCCACCAGCAATGCCAATGACGAATTCGCCCGTGGTCGTGAGCCTGGAGAGATGTCTCGTCCTACTACCACTACTCGTTCCGGATTCATGGAGTCCCACGGTGCTGGTGTTCAAATCCTTATGTCCGCCAAGCTTGCCGTTCAGATGGGTGTGCCTATCTATGGTATCATCGCTCTCACCAACACTGCTACTGATAAGGAGGGCCGTTCAGTTCCTGCCCCTGGACAGGGTGTTTTGACCACCGCTCGTGAGCTTCGTGGCAAGACCGAATCCCCTCTCTTGGACATCAAGTACCGTGCTAGACAATTGAAGAACCGCCGCAAGCAGATCAAACTCTGGGTCGAGGAAGAACTTGAGTACCTTCAGGAGGAACTGGAGTCCAAGAAGGCTTCTGGCGAGCTCGAAGTCTCCGAGGAAGATTTCGTCAGTGAGCGTACTGAGCATATCCAACGTGAAGCTTATCGCCAAGAGAAGGAAGCCCTTACTCTCTGGGGTAACGACTTCTGGAAGCAAGACGCCCGCATTGCTCCTATCCGTGGTGCCCTTGCCAGCTTCGGCCTCACTGTGGACGATATTGGCGTTGCCTCGTTCCACGGTACCTCCACCAAGGCTAACGACAAGAACGAATCCGAAGTCGTCAACAAGCAATTCGCCCACTTGGGCCGTACTCCTGGTAACTGCTGCCCTGGTATTTTCCAGAAGTACCTTACTGGCCATCCTAAGGGTGCTGCCGCTGCATGGATGTTGAACGGAGTCATCCAAGTCCTTAGCACTGGTATCATTCCAGGTAACCGTAACGCCGATAACGTTGATGAGAAGCTTGCGGACTATGAGTACCTCTTGTACCCCAGCAGCACCATCTACACTGACGGTGTCAAGGCTGGTCTCTTGAAATCCTTCGGTTTCGGACAAGTCGGTGGTGAGGTTTTGGTGATTCATCCCGACTACGTTCTTGCTGCCTTGACCGAGTCCGAGTACAACGCTTACAAGCAGAAGACTCATGACCGTCAGGCCAAGGCTTACCGCTACTTGCATGATTCATATGCCGGGGTTGCCGGTTTGGTTCAAGTCAAGAACGAACCACCCTACACCCCTGAACAAGAATCCCAGGTCTACTTGAACCCCAAGGCCCGCGCTGCCTATGACGAGAAGAAGAAGACCTATACTTTCGCCAAATCCGACCTCACCTCTGCTCAGGTCGACAGCGATCCTGCTCTTACCAAGCAGCTCGTCGCCCTTACTGGTAACCAAAAAGGGGTTGGTGTAGACGTTGTCCTGATCAACAGCCTCAAGTTGGAAGAAGTTGAGAAGAAACTTTCCAAGGCTGAGTTGGAATACTGCTTCGCCAAGCCCGATCCTAACGCCTCCTTGGCCGGTAAGCTTGCCGCCAAGGAATCCGTCATCAAGGCCATTATCAGCCTTGGTGGAGAGAAGATTGACATTTCGGAGGTCGAAATCACCGCTGCTGACAGTGGTGCCCCTAAGGCCGCCTTCTCTGGCAAAGCCCAGGAGGTAGTCAACAGCACCGGACTCAAGGAAATCAAGCTTTCCATCTCTCACTCTGGTAGCTATGCTGTAGCCGTGGCTGCCGCTACCCAATAATTTATCTAACATATACATTATACAATCATCTCATTGTTAATCCATACAAATAAAATCCAATTACACACTACTTTGGTGGTTTTTATACGATTCTTATTCCTAACAAGCTGTTGGCGAGGAAATGGCTAGATAATCCGAGTCTATAGGCCTTCCCCCCTAAACACGATGGTGTTATTTTCCGTTTCTTGGATGTGCACCTCGTACAGCTGACCGCTCTGGAGCTGCTCTTGCATACTCTTCCAAATCAAAACCGCCAGGTTTTCCGTGGTGCTTATCGGGGGGGGGGCAATGGTCAGTGTGGCGTTTGTCAAGCGTAACTCTTGTTTCGACTTACCTTGGCTTGTCCTTAAAGTAGTGCACGTCCATATCCTGCAGGAGATAATTGCCCGTCAGAAGCAGTGGCGATATATGAGCACCCGGTCACTCCTACCAAATTTCGGTGATCCAGTGCGTCTATTATGACAAGGTTCATGGCTTTTTTCAGGTCCGTGAGGTTTATTACCATGCCAGTAGTCGGGTCTATCTGGAAGGGTAAGTGAGCAAAAGTGGCTTCGGTTGGGAGAGACTAGACAGCCTACCTCGCCTTTGACTGTGACCTTCACTATCAACTCCAGCAAGGTGAGTGAGTAACTAGGCTTTGGAAGGTACGTATGGGTGGTGGCGTGTTACCTTTATAATTGTGGCCGTGCCCGTTGGGGTTATTGCATTTCCCATAAATCACCTGATTCTCTTCTGCGGTAAAGTGGCGAGAGTGAAGCCTATGGGCGGCAGAAAAGGATACTGTTCGGCAAACGTATGCTGTAACCATTGTTCGTATTAAAGGGGGGGGGAATACAGTCTCTGGCTCAAATCAAAGTCACAACTCTAGCTCATTTTATATAGGTTAGGGTTAGGGTTAGGGTATATCTCATTTATTTTTTGTATGCTTCAACAAAAAGGCGAGTTCAAATGCGAGTTCTTCAATTCTACTCTGTTGATCATTTGACGCACCAAAGTGTCCGCCATCCTCAGCCTTTAATAACAGGCTTGATCGAGCCTCTGGATTATCGTAGAACTTGGGTATCCTGGATCTCAGCCGTGCTGTCCACTTCAAAGGCTGCCATGGGGGCACCCTTTGGTCTCGTAGTCCAGTAGTAACTAAGATGGCTGGCATGTCGGAGAGCTGTGGCGATTCTACAGGGATGTTATCGTAGGGAGCATAATCGGACAAGTATTGATACACTCTCGCGGTCTCTAGCGGATTTCCCCACTCAGTATACTCAACCTGGGTAAGAGGGAGGTTGGGGTTCAGCATACAAGAAAGTGGGTCTACGAAGGGCACGCGGAGAATCATGGCTCTGAAAAGATCTGTTGAAAGGGAAGATGCTCAGTAAGTGGGAGTGCAATTCGGATCTGAAGGATGGGTCGCGCTTACCTGGCCGTCTATTTAGTACGGTCCCTACACAAGCGCAGTATGCAATGTTAACGTTGAATACAGTGAAGGGATGTCTGGGAACACCAACCTAATACTAAGCCACCGGCACTGGCAGCAATTGCAGTCATTAATTTTGGCGACGTGTAGCCCTCATGGATCAGATGTTCGGTAGCAGCTACGAAGTCGTTGAAGGAGTTGTGCTTTCGCATCAACTTGCCATCTTCATACCAGTTGCGTCCTAGCTCGCCTCCACCGCTATTTTTACACATGCCGGTCAACCACCAGTTGCTTGAACACAAACCACAGACACTGAACTCACCGAACGTGGGCTAGTCCAATGATCCAGCCGCGATCCAACAATGGGAATGTTTCGATCCTAAACACTGGCTCTAAATTGGCCCCATAAGCGCCATAAACGTGTAACTGTACCGGGTTCCTACCATAGAACATTTTGTAAGAAAGCCTTTGCTCGAGGCACATGTACCAAGAAGCATTACCTGCCATCCCTTTTGAGCCCCTTCTTGGAAATCAGAGTGATGGGGATTTTTTTCCCATCAGCAGAGGTGGCATGGGTCCGAGTGCATGTAAAATGGTTTCGGTTGAAATCTTCAGAAAGAGTCATGTTAGAGGGCTTGGCATCGGCTCGACAGAAAACAACGTGCACGTACTGTATATGTCTTCAATTCTACTATAGGTGAATTTGTGCGTCTTCATGTCGTAATCGTAGGTGGCTTCGTGGGAAAATGGGGAGTAGCACGTAAACCTGAACCACGTTCGTTTCGTATTCCTTTGGATGCAACAGATGAGCAGCGAGTTGGCAGCGAAGCGCTCTGAATACTCACCACATTGGACCCTGGACTAGCTACACATATTTCTTCAGGCAACGGTATTTCGTGAAAGGTGTTGGTGCTCAGATCATGAGACTTGATGAATGAAAGCCCTTGGCGTTTTCCATAAATGACGATGAAGTTCTAAGGTCACGTTAGATCGCGGGTGATACGGGGTGTGGATGATACGGGATGTGGCAATCGCCTCTACCTTGAAGATATCCACATCGTCAATCTTCTCATCTGGCTGGATGCTGATCAGGTCACGCCAATATTTCTTGTTCGGACGATCATTCGGAGCTCGAACCACCTTGAAATTGACGGCATCGTCTGCGTTGGTTACTATGAAGAATTGATTCTGTAGAAAGATTGGCGTCAGTGAACACAGACAATCCACCTAGAGCTGCTCATCTCCCACCTCATGGTGATCTACGTAGTACTCGATTCCGGTGGAACGAGGCTCCACGATCTGAAGCTTCGGCTTAGGGAAACGTTCGAAATCGTGGAATGCGTCTACCAACATTACTTCGGATATTCCACCTAAAGAGTTTGCATTGATGGTGACATATTGCTACAATGGTGTGAGAAAGAATAACAAACACCGCCACACTCCACCACTTACATGATCCTTGGTCACTGACACATCGAGGAAATAGTTACTGTCGTCCTCTTGGTAGACCAGAAGGTCGTCTTCCTGCGCTCTGCCTATTTGGTGCGCAAAGACCTAAAATGGGCGTCAGCAGTGACCAGCTGCATCGAAGAGCCTAATCTTGTTACCTGGAACGGGCGGAGCTGGTCATCCGGTTTGGTGTAGTATACGGTCCGCTCATCTCCAGACCATGCAAAATTAAACACGTTTTCGATGACGTCCTAGAAATATTCCAACGTTAGGCGCGGTTTCATGCCACACGAGTCAGAATCAACTTACCGCGGGTGAGGGGTCACGTCCCAAGTCGCTGATGTATAGAGTCCCATACTCCATCCCATTCTGCTCCACCAAATACGCGAACCGTTTGTGCTCTGGAGACGGGCCCACCTTCCTAACCGACATCCCATCTTTGGCAAGCTCACCAGAATCCAGCAAAAGCTGTGCTTTGCCCTGGCATCAACAATGATCCATTACTCACTGTCAAACCGGATATGACCCTGGCCATGTAAACTCTACCTGTCCTAATTGCCTCCTATAATACATCGGCCCGCTGGCTGTGGCCTCGGTGTAATATTCGTATTCTTGGATTCGGGTCGTTAGCGAAGGCAGCACTTGATTCACCACGCACTTGCGGCGCATTTCCTATCGGTTGAAGTTTGAGAATCTGGTATCTCCAAGAGCACCCAGTGAGGGAATACTCACATTGACAAGTGACCGTTGTAAGCCCTTAGTGTCCTTCATATAGCAGTTCGTATATCTACACATCAACAACCACTTTAACGTCCTGCCGACCGAAGTAAAGGCGATGTTGACCACTTACTGACGCTCGGCATTCAGATACTCTATTATATTCTATGCGCAGTAGCGACACAAGCAGTTAATACGCAGACTCTCGCCATTAAAGATAAGAATCGGAAATATCTACAGTTATCTCTCCATCCTCCATCCATTTGTATTCATCCTTCCGGACCCTGCCAAAGTAAACCGCGGTGTTCTCGACCTTTTTGGTGGTAGGTATCTGACAGTTGCTATGCGAGGAAGGCCCGGTTTAGGGGGGTTCGCGGAGCCATCAAGTGGGCAGAAGAGAAGGACTGAACAGGGACCTACCGATTGAAGAACTTCTTGACCCCAAATAAGAATTGGGCTCTAGGAGACTCATGGAAATGACGTGCTGCTAGAAATATGACACTAGCGGTCCGCCGTTGTACTCGAGGTAACCCATGTCTCCACACTACATAGGTTGTTAATTTCATTCTCTCACCAAACGAAACTGAACCACTCACTGGAGACTAGACTTGTGTTAAGTGTGCGTGTTAAGTGTGCGAGGTCCTTCCGACTGAAGTCAAAAGTTGCGTGATGATATGAGCCATCAGCGGGATGGATGAATCACATTCAATGCTACATCACTTGGCAAGTATGATTTCGATCCGATCATGTGACTGACAGTTGGTGGAAAATTCTGACCATAAAGTTGTTGGTGTGGTCCACGAGCCATATCTATTCTCTACTTTCTCCAGTTCCAAAGAATTCTTGTATTCTCCCTTCCAAGCACCAAAAGCACTTTGTAGTTTGTTGTTTGTCTAACTCAATTGTAACCCACACCCTTCCAGAGTCTGAGGTGACCACATCAGAAGCGCTTAGGTATTTTTCCTTTTCTTGCACCCTGTATCTGAGAGTGAGCTGCAACACGGTGTTTGTTTGGAGCAAGCCCTTTCGCTTTTTTGTACATCAGTGTTGGGCCTGAACAGCGAGTTGGAAATAAATCTAGCAGCAAGGGGAATTGTTGTGGATATAAACCGAACCAGTTGGATCAACCTTGCTACACCAGTGGCTGCCTTTTCTCCCTTCCTGACAGCGTCGTTAAACCCCTTCTCCTGATTGTGTAGGACTGTTCTCCCTCCACCCGAATTCTTTCAAGTCCCGAGAGTTCCCACCACCCTTCCTATTCATATAAAACATGGCCGACGAAGAAACCTTCGATATCTATGGCGATGATTTCGGCCAGAACGAGTTTGACGATCCGGGCGTAAGTATAGTTTGGCCTTGGTTGAAAGCTTCACAAACCCTTCCAGAGGACTGACCGCTTCCCTCTTCCCCACTAGCACGAAGATCTATACAGCGAGATCTTGGGCGAGGACAGTCATACGATGAAGCCCAAGAAAGAGCCAACGTCAAGCAACCCCGACGTGAAAAAGGAGCCTGAACAAGACTCGACCCCCCATGATAAGGTTTGTGGTTTATTTCGTGATATCCCTTGAAAAATAAGGTACTCTTACATCAGCAACGAAACATGCGTGTCATCCTGTGTACAATAGAATCATTGTTGTCTTAATCTTCAAGCCTGTGCCCAACTGTACCATAAGAAATTAAAGAGACAGACGACTGTACCTTATTTTTCAGGGCTTGAAAATAAAAAAGATCGACCCTAATCATCGTATTCGCTTGATATTTGGTGGCATGTGGAATATCAGGATAAGCAATCAGGGGACAATCACGAAGTACACAGCCATTACGAGCATGACAGCCATGAACGCTCAGGTATATTTCTTTTCTGCACTTGGATCACTGTGGATGCTGACTTGACATTTAGGACACGATCACTCCGACAGGCACAGCATGCCAAGGAACAAGGAGGACCACCACAACTTCCATTCCGCCAGGTCCAATGCCAGCAGTGCCTTGATCATTGGTGAGCTAAACTGGGTAAGTTCGCTGCGCTTGTCTTGGGTGACCACTTGAGCTAACTTTCGGCAGTGGGTCGGCGAGGAAGATATTAGAAGTGTCCTTGGCAAGTCCATCGAGCATTCCCAACTCAAGGAGATCACCTTCCAAGAGCACAAGGTCAATGGAAAGTCCAAGGGGTAAGACATCTGCAGTGAACGAGTATCCTCCAACCACGGGCCTAACCTGGACTCCCACCAGCGTAATATACTTGGAATTCTCGGACGTCGACGTCGCCAAGGCTGCGAAAGAGTGTTTTGAAACAACGTACTCCCCGCCCCTTTGTTCTCCCTAGATGCGCCACGAACTAACTCGACTCGTGTTGCTTCTCAGTGATATAGATGGGAAAAGATGTACTGTGAATTTCGCGAACCCCGGGACCGGAAACCCCTTCAAGATCCTTCCCAAAGGTGCGTAGTTTCTCGGATTTCTCCAGCATTCCTAACTCGCTCTAACTCACGGCAACAGAGCCCCCGCCACGTGCTGGACGCGGTGCTGGCCCTACTCGAGGGAACGCTATGCATGGTCCAGGTCGAGGACAACCCAACAGGGCAAACTTCGGTGCCGGAGGGTTCAGACCTTCTGCACCACCTAACAGAGACTTCTTCCCCAACCCCATGGCTCAGATGGGCGGCTTTCCCGGCGGCAATCGAGGCTACGGTATGGGTGGCGGATATGGCGATGGCTTCGACCCATGGGGGATGTCTCAAAGGGGAGGTATGATGCGCGGACGCGGAAACATGATGCGAGGCGGCTTTATGGGAGCCGGTCGTGGAGGACCGATGCATGGAGGTTATCCAATGATGGACGAGAACTATGGTATGTCGGGGGGTGCAGGCTATGGTAGGATAGCACCGTAGAGCTTGACGCTTCGGGACAGCCAGGCTAAAGCCCATGTTTTCCCATTTCTAGGATTCCCGGCGCCCCACATCAACCCTGCGTTCTTCGAGCAAGGCGGGTACGGTGGCGGTATGAATGACGAGAGCTCCAATGGCTCGGCGGGCACCAAACGTCGTGCTCAGGATGATGGCCACGAAGGATACACGTCACAACGTGGAAGATCCCGATAAACCCGGACCGCAGATCAAGCCAGCTTTTTTAACTACTTATCATTTCTTGAGTATATGAATATCAATAAACCCCGTTCTGGTTCTGTAATTTTTCAAGTCGAGGTTTGCACTGCGATTGTTCTGCGGTTGTTCTGGCTATGTGATTTTTCAAGCTGGGGATTTGATGGTAACCGGCCCAAGTCCAGATTTCAGAATGGTCCAATGGGATGTTTATTTACAAGCTAGCCTCAGATAGTATCGGTGATAAGCGGTCAACGAATTGACCATCAATACCGATAAACAAGGCCGTATCCATGATTTGTATAGATATGGCAAAAGCAGGTATTTATACTGCCAATACGCTGGATAGCTAGACCTCGGAGCTAGACTTGACCACCAGCCTTTCCAAGCGTGTTGACGTTGTTCTCCAAGTTGCTCCATGGTTTCCAAGAAAGATAAATTTGATATAGGGGAGGCTGATTTTGACGTGTCGAGGATCGTTTTCCCCGAGCATCTCTACGAAAACCTGCTGTCTCCCAGAAGATCAAGGGTGCGGAAGAGATTTCTGGAGTTCGTTCATTCGGAAAGCCTCCTCCTTGCCCGGATCCAGGTAAACCCAACTTGCCGCCGTATTGCCAAAACAGGACTAACCCGTTCGCGTTGAATACAACCAGACTTTCCTGAGGCACCCCTTCCTTGATCAGTATTTTATTTCCTCTGCAGTGTTGGGCAATCATGTGACGTTCCTCCTTATCCTACCGCACCTCTTCATGTTCGGGATTCCTGTTCTAGCTCGAGAGTATGTGTGTCTCTGGACCAATAGAGTTCCCGCTTCTTACCAAACTAAACCACCCTTTTCCGAACAGAATGGTCAACCTGCTGTTGTACGGAGTCGTGGTAACATGTATTGCCAAGGTAGGGCCGTCTACGGTATGGCATGCTCTTGTATCGCCATAACTGACCGAGTTTCTGTTGCAGGACTATCTGTGTTTACCACGGCCACCCTCTCCACCCGTACACCGCCTGTCAATCAACAAGAGTCACCACCTCGAGTACGGATTTCCATCCACACACACCAGTTGCTGTGTAGGGGTTGGGCTTAGCTGTCTGTCCTACATCTACAAATCTGAAGCCCTTGGAACCCACACAAAGCTATTCCTTGGCTTGGCATCGTTTTTCTACATGTTCTCCGTTTCGTTCGGTAGGATCTACTGCGGCATGCACAGCATCACCGACGTCCTCGGAGGCGCGTTTTTCGGAATACTTCTTTGGGCCATTTTCCATGTCGGACAGCCCGTGGTGGAGGCGACCATCCTGTACCCGAGCGTGTTCGCATTGATCGGGCTCATCTCTGCCTTGGTCCTCATCATTCATGTCCAGCCGGATCCCTTGAACGCATGTCCGTGCTTCGAGGACAGTGTCGCCTCCCTGGGTGCGATCATCGGCGCGTATCTCGGCTCATGGCAAGGGACCAACGGATCCAGTTTCTGGACCGAGCCGATCCAAGCAACACTCCAGTATAGCTTTGCCCGGGTGGGGTTGACTCGCAGCGTGATGAGAGTGTTGGTCAGCTTCGTGATGATCATCGTTTGGAGGTTGATGTCCAAAAGGCTGTGTCACCTGACGCTGCCCAGGGTATACAAGCTGCTCGGCTTACCGGCGAAGAGGCTTCACAAGCCATCCAAGAAGTACCAGACATTGAATCACACCCCGATCTCGATGATCCCATCTGTGATCAACCTTGATACTGGCACCGACCCCAAGCTCAAGGTCAAACGAGGCGCGCTTGGCCTGAACCAGGAACAGGCCCCCAGAACTCGGGAGGACCATGTCTGCCAGTTCGAAAGGGAGCTGGTGGACTTCCGGAACGAAGTCTACTCCATCTTGCCTCGCTACGACCTGGAGACCCTCACGAAACTGGTGGTGTACACCGGGATAGGCTGGTGGGCCACGCTAGGTAGCCCAATGTTGTGTTATTATTTTGGCATCTGACTTGAAATACACATATATCCTTATCTCCCTCATGTCCATGGATCAAAGAAAGTTGTTTATTAGATGTTGGGGAGGGGAGGGGGGAAACCGGGTCGGACGATGAGCAACCACCCAGGCGAGATAGGTTGAGATATGATTAGAGAGCAAGGGAGTATGAATGTGGATGTAGATACGATGTATAAAAGAAAGGACCATCAGAGATTCCTGTGATCAAGAGTGCTGGATGACATCAAAATGCTGGGAAGAGCTGAACTCTATGTCTGGTATCAATTAAGCATCCCTAGTGAAATTGCGTGTGTAAGGTGAGTCTGGCTGGGTGGTGGCTAGTGAGTGGATAGACTTACCATGCGTTGACCATCAACTTCTGCACCGCCAACAACGCCTGGTATCTCACATCGGGATTTTCATGGGTCATGAGCTCCATGATACGCTGCTTGACACCGATTTCTTGGACAATCCTTGGGGTGGGTTAGTAGAGAAGTAGTAACAAAAGTCCACCGAACTCTACGTACTTCTTGCCATTCGGGTAGTGCTTGACATATTGCCCGATATCATGAGTGCCGACAGCAAGAACAAGAGGATCCGAGGAAGTGCTGAGCAATCTGGACAACATTCTGATTGGGGATATATTAGGAGCACGCTCTCGAAACTCAGATGAACCAAAAATGGTCACTACCTTAACAGGGAATAATCGTTCTCATTCAGGCGAGAGAAGTTCTGCTGCCAGAATTGCTCAGATTGATGGGGCGGGGTCCAGGAGAGCTTTCCGGATTCCAGCTCGCTGACGTATTCGTCGAAGGTGCTACCATGAAACGAAGTAAGTCAAATGAATGCGGCACGGATGAAAGGCTCTCACTCACGTTAGGCTATGGAAGTTCTCCTCCAATTGGACCTTGACGAACTCGAGATCCTCGGGGACGTCGGCATCGGACCATTTACGGCTGGCAAGATTCTCGACGAAGTTCAACAGCTTGTGAACCAACATGGCGGCCATATTTTGCTCGGGCGCTTTCTCGATGAGATTCTACAAGTTGGGATGGATTAATCGGCCATGGCCAGAACGAGCCTGCATCGGACGAGATTGGCATTACCCTGAATGTGCTGATGACTGCCCGGATAACCTTCTCCTTGACTGTAGTTTTGGCGACGTCCATGAAGATGGGGATGATATCGTATTTGCTAGCGAGCATTGAGTTGGGTGATTAAGTGCCATTGTTTGCGTGAACGTACTCACCTGTTGATCTCCGCTGCAATGTTCTTCTCGAAAGAGAGCAGCCAGAAGCAGAAAATCAATTGGTACTGAGCCTGGGGATTACCATTGCTGTTCTTCAGTAAAGAAATCAAGCTACCGACGACATGTTAGCGCGATGCCACGACAGACTATCGATGCACTGAAGGAAAACACATACATGGAGACTCCGTTGGTCTGATAGAAAGCCTGTCTGCATTCGGAGACGGTGAGCAACGACTCCAAGTTCTGCACCGCAATATCAACAGCGCTGGAGTTCTGGCTCCTGAGCTGAGTGACGATCCAGTTGATGAATTGGCTGAGATCGACTCCTTGATGACGGCTCTTGTCGGTACTGCCAGTGGACCTTGACATTAATACCGGATACCATCTTACATGACTACAAATAATGGCGAATTACCAGATCAAAGAGGAAAGGATTTTGCTGGCCTTCAAGGAGAGGAACTCGTCGTCTTTCGACAAACACCTGATACATCCCGATTAGTCATGCCACGAAGATACGGCTCAGATGGACTGAACTCTTACTTGACGAAGGGCTCATATGGGAACTTGGGGTTCTCGGCGCTGGTTTGATGGAAAAGTGCAGCATGCTCTCTGTTTTCTGTGCAGAATTGACAACGGGAAAGTTAGGAGGATTATTACGAGAGGTTCTCGCGCATGAAACTAGGTTGTCTCTTACCTTCGAGTATGTCGTCAACGACAACAAGGAGGTACTGAAGAGTATCCACGCGAACCAGTTTATCCAACAGGGTGATGAAAAGCTTGGCGAAAAGGTTGCCATCCTGCTCAACCGGAGGTTAGTAAGTGGTCGAGATTCCAACCAGGGTGGCTGTCCGATAGAAGGCCTCCCGAATACGCACCTGGGCAAGGAATTGTGAGGAGCCTTGCTGGGTTCTGCTCTCGTAGAGCTTGAGCATGCGCAACTCGTCCTCGGTGATCAGGGAAGCCTTGTGGTAGCCCTGGTAAGCAAGAAATGGGGTTACGTCAGGGAAAGAACAACAGAGAGGCATCTCGGTCAAGCCTTACCTCCCACGGGATGGCCTTTCCTCGGATACTAGCAGTAAGCTCTTCGAGGTAGGGGTTTGCAACAATACTGGTAGGAAAAACGTCAGCCATCGGGGAAGGTGGTCAGAAAAAGATAACTGGAAACCAGAAGCTTAACGAGAGTACGCTATTATGTATGCAGAGAAGGTCAATTCAGCTTTCGAGCGACTCCACGCACGCTGATTGGGCCTGGGGGGTTGGATCGGGCTTCGTATGATCCACACATCCTTGATGATCCAAGAAATTTTTCCAAGTGAATGATTTCTGTCCAGAACCAGTCAGAGAGAAATAGCTGATTTGCGGGCGCACTTGACCACAATTAAAGTGGCACCCGGCCTATTTCGGCCATCATTTGCTAATCCAAATTGCTGAATTGGAGCGTCAATTTAAGCTACATTAGGCATGAACGTAGGTGATGCGGTTCTATTCACTGAAATAGCCACAGAAGTAGCCACCCAATTAATCCTCCAAAAGAAACTTGGAAGGATCTTGGTAATTTTGAGTTTGTGTCGCGTGGGACAAGGATTCTTCTAAAGTTGCAAGGTACAAGCACCACTCAATCGCCTCTAATATGGGGCATCGGTTCATGCTTCCATAAGGGCTGTTTAAATGTTGCGTAACTTGCTGGGTTATTTGACCAAATTCCCCTCATGGTGCATAACTTCGATGTGGATCAGATTCTCTTCACAATGCATACTTCGATATGGATTAATTCCCTCTCGCAAAGCATAACTTGGACTATCGGGCTCCCTATAGATAAATCATGGATGATCAGGGTTTAATCATTTCCCCCGACTAGGGGTCATTGCTATCCATAACAAGGTAATCGTTCATTATGCAATAGTTGACATGAGTGATTACGTTTGGAATATTCCAATGGTTTCATATGTACTTATCGACCAGAAGGAAACATGTCCCATAGGGTTAGCTCCGTTTTCTTCAGCAAGAGGCCTTTAGCAGTCGTATTACCCCGGTAACCCTTTCCCTTTGCTAAGCATGTCCTGTAGTTTGCGCAAGTGTTATTTACCCCGTCGAAAACCAGTTTTTACCATTCGAGAATGCCCGACACCGTTCATCTGCTCTCCAAGAAGGTTCCGTTGACTGCCTGCTCAACGAGGGTGAACCTATCGGAGGTACAACGCTTCAAGCCATTCGTGGATTGGTGCGAGAGGCTCAACCAACAAACCAACCAAGACGAGTTTGAGGTCTCGAGTATTGACATCCAAGATGTGGATTATTTCAAGGACAAGCTCGGTTTCGTGAAGATGAAAGTGAATGCTCAGCTCAAGGCCTCCGGCAAAAGCGTGCCTGGGATAGTGTTGCTGGTAAGTGTGGTGTGGTGTGGTGTGCTGTCTTGGAAAATGTGCCGTGTACTCAGCTGTTTGGTCGACTTTACTAGAGAGGTGGATCGGTTAGCGTGCTGTTGATACTGCGAGCAAAACAGGCGACTTCGTCCGATCCTAAGGAGTACGTGGTCCTAACTGTCCAACCTAGAATACCTGTTGGATCTCTGTCATTTACGGAACTGCCTGCTGGCATGTTGGACGATTCTGGGGAGTTCTCTGGTACAGCATCCAGAGAGCTCGAGGAGGAAACCGGATTGGTTATCAACCACGAAGAATTGATCGATATGACCGAGTTGGCTTACACCGATCAAGAGATCCAAGGGGCTTATACCTCACCTGGCGTCTGCGATGAATTCATTCGATTGTTCCTGTGTATCAAGGATATTGATCCGGAAAAGTTGGAGGAGATGCAGGGAAAATTAACGGGTTTGAGAGATGAGGGGGAAAACATCACACTAAAGCTTGTAGAGCTGGACCAGTTGTGGAAGACCACTGCCGATGTCAAGGCGTTATCGTCTCTGCTGTTGTACCAAAAATTGAAGGAAGCCGGGAAGTTATGAGATGGACAATGGATGGGCCGTTTATTAGGGAATTAAATGCAGAATGTATTATTAAGGATTAAATAAATGAAACTGTCAAGGTATTAAAAAGATTTAAGCTTTACAAAACTTGCCTTGGATGGCGTTTACTTGAACAACCTGGCTACGCTCAGCCTGTCCACCTTCGAGGTTGGCATTCGGATGGAGTTGGGATTCATGCATGGCGAGGAGGCCCTGCTTCTCAAGGTTCTGTTCGCAGCGTGCGTCGAGGTATTCGTGCTACTTCTGGAGCTGATCGAGAGTTTCGTTACTACCGTGGATGGATGGATCTCAGCCCCGTCGCCAGTAGCATCCGCTCCTTTTCCCAGCAGGTATTTGACTGCCGCTAAGTTCCCCTTGGACATCATCAAGCTTAGCGCGGTCATTCCATTTATGGACGATTGGAGGTTAACGTCAGCTCCGTTTTGAATCAGGAACTCCGGCACTGGAAAAGTGATCCTCTCACTGGCTGCTTCGGGCATCGAGACGATGGAGTCGGTTTCAGAGCAATCGAAGGCTGACGACGAGGATAGTGACGGGGTTTTGTGTGAGGGTAAGGCTTGGATCGTACGTCTTCGCATGTGACCAGCAATCTCGGGACTAGACCGCGAGTACTGGCCACTTGTCAAGTCGATACTCTTCTCTGAAGCCATGGTCGAGGAGTGAGAGATCTTGGAGAGAGCTTCGGAATGCAGCAGCAGCGCGAATTGCAGCGGGGTTATCCCAGCGCCAGTCTTCTCGTCAGGGTCAATGCCACCTTCGTTGATAGGCTCATTCAAGTTTGCACCTAATGCAAATGCCTTCATGACACCAACTAGGTCGTTGTTTTCTATGGCACAGAGCAGCAAACTATTGGGCGATTTGTCAATCTCATGATCAGACCGTGGTTGCACAAATGCTCGATCGATGTATTTAGCCTTGATATAGGCGGCCTTGGCTTCCCTCGAATCTGTGTTGCATGGCTTCAACCGTCGTGCAGGGTCATTTGTGCTCGAGGCCACCTGGGACTCCCAGATCTCATTGAATACTCTGTTGCCGATTCGGGAAATCATCTCAATGAGATCTGGGCTGAATGATTTATCCAAGGTAAGCGAGCGGATCTTAGATACATGCGTTCCTAGGCTTCGATGGATACCCGAGCATTCTACAAATCAGTTCACGCAAATCAGCTCCAACTCGGATCAACACAAACATTCATAGACACTAACCAATGCAGAGAAGGATCCCGAAATTGATGGAGCACCATTCCGGGTTTTTAGAGCCACAGTCTGCGCACTGGGCATTGCTGGGGTCGTGCTTCAATACTGTACGGATGCTTTCTTTCCCTTCGGATTCCTTGGCTTTCCCCTTCTTGTCCACCATCGATAGGGCTCTCAGGTCCGAGGAGGAGCTCATTCCGTTGAGCTGCGATTCGATGGCATTCTTCAGCACATTGATCCAATCAACCATATCTTCGTGGGACAGCGCCTGATATACCCTTTTGCCTGTCAAGGTTACCAATTCGAAGCAGAAGCGACGGTCAGCATTGGGCAACTGTCGCACCGAGGCCAATTTCAAACTAATCGATGCCTTGTGCGCTTCCGGCTTCTTCTTCCAATTTACAATCTCTGAAAAGTGCCCACGAGAGATCACACACCAGTTTCCATGCCACGAGCTGTCCAAGTTGGAAGGTCTTCGCTTGGCTGGAGAATAAAGAACTCCCTCCTTGTGCCTGCCGGCAGAAGATGCCAGCTCAATGTCGAACGATCCCAGGTCACGTATTCCGCCCACTTGGGATTTCACCCGATCTCCGGTATTCAGAAGCGAATTCGACTTGGAACTTCTTTTCAAGCTTTTTCTGGAGTCGTGCATGCTTGAGGAGCTTGCGTTGATTCGTTTCTCCGACTGTCTTCGACGCTCCTGTATTGACTTCCGCTGCTCATTAGTAACCTTACAGATCGACGACACTATATGCTCGACACACAAGAGTTCGTGCTTGTTCTCTTCAATCGAGTTGTGGATTTCTTTAACATAGCCAAGGTACTTTTGGATGAAGCTCAAAAAATACATCATCAGCTCTCCTTCTTTGGGGCCTTCGGTAAGTTCGTGCAGGAATAGATAGATATCAAGGATCTTTTGTCCAAAGATTTCTTTGCGTTTCTCATACTGGACATCCTGTGGGGAGCCGTTTCTATTCTTGTCCAGCCTTAAGGACAGATGCTTCGCTTCAAATTGGTAGAACTCCTCGGCCTCCTTGAGAAAGTCCTTTGTTTTGCCGTCGGCTGATTTGATCTCCTTTTCGTACAGTTTCTCCATCGGGTTCTTCACCAGAGTCTCCAGTCTATCGTAGACTGCTTCCCGAAATTTCACAATGCTGTTTAGCCAGTTCTCTAGAAGATAGTTCACCGAGTCCAGACAACGTGATTTTTTGACCGTGTGGATTAATTTTCTACAAGCGAGTATCTCCATCCTTCCCGCTTCTTCATACTCGCTCACTGCTTTGATCAGCCTCTTGACCTCAGTTTTCAAACTTGCTATACTCTTTTCGGATTGCTGTATTTTGTACCGCAATAGCGGCGAGTCCACGATGTCCAAGTTGAAGGATTCAGCAAGGCTTCTTCCTTCCAAGGTATTCCGCGAAGGGGACGCTTGAGCATTCTGGATGCGGCCGGAGTGTTCTGATGATGAGATGCTGGAAGGGCTCAAGGGACTATACTGGTGCTGGGTGCTGGTTGATCTCTTCTTAGAGAGTGGCGAATGTAACATGTCATGGTTGGTATTGATAGAGATAGGATGCTCCAACAAACCCGGGGACTTCTTCTTTTCCGGCAATGAACGAATTGGAGACGGCACGATCCACATGTCGAAGCTGATCTCGTAATTTGCGGTATGTGCGCCGATGTTCAGATCCATGAGCTTGTTGATGGAGCGATCTTAGTTGGAGCCTAGTTTCAACATTGAATGGAAAGGGGACTTACTGAAAATGATGCTTTCCAACCTACTCCGTCAGCCATGGGCATCTGTTGCTTAGGATGGTAGTTGAATGTCCACTCGAAAGTAGTTTCGTTGTTGATGACTGGATACGTATCCACGATCTCAATCTGTGAATGCTCATACACCTAAAAAGAGTCGACGAAACAATGAGACCTTCCCGTTATTGGTAAAAAATATCGACTGGTTAGACACTTACAATATCGCTGCCAGTTTCGATCTGTTTGCGTAGTTTCTCCACCTCATTCTCCGAGTTCGAATGGATGAGTGCTAAAACATTGGGTGCATTCCCAGTATCGAAAGCGAATGCGAAATTAAACGTCAATTCAGAAGTTCCTCCACTTATAGGTGGTAGTTGCACAATGAGGCGCCTAGGATGCTCAGGATCCTGTATGAATCGGAGTAAGCCCGAGGTGCCAAGCGCCACCCCCTCAATCTCGTCGGGCTTGACGTGTAAGAGTACGTTAGCGCCATTCGTGATATTTAAAGAAATCAACCGGACTAAAGAAGGATGAGGAACTTTAGGAGCTAGCAAATGAATTCCAATTATTGTAGAATACGTACCATTCGTCCCCTTATCACGTAAAAAGTCCAAGCTTGTAAAGGAATCCCCTTTTGAGATACTCATGCGACTGAGTGAAATGAACTGAAAGTATAGGAAGGTATCGAGAAAAAAGCGAGGAAATTGGGCTTATTCGTGAGTTGATATAGAAACAGGTGGTGGTAATCTCGGTATGCGCGCGAAAGTTCGCTTTTACAAAACTTAGGAAGATTCGAATCAAGGTGGCTTCTACACAAAACTCAACCAAAAAGCCAAGTATACTTCAAATGATGACCGGGAATCCAAAAAGGTCGATATGAAAGAACGTGCGCTTCAGCAGATGCACGAACCAAGAACAACTGCAGTTTTTTGTTTACCAATAACTCACCCCTTATGGTAGTAAAGATATGTGCTTAAACAAGCCAAGGTCGAATTAATGAATCGAAAAAGTGGGGTTGGAAATCGCCAAAAAGAGGGGACTATCTACCACAGCGATGTAGATGTGGCAACTGACGACTATGGAATGAAGCCACCAAGTATTCCTTCTCAAACCAGTGTATATGGCAGTCTCCTGATCTCTAGATGCATCACTCAAGGATCCAGCAAGCTTGATGAAGAGCCTGCAATCGGTTTATTACTTCCATCGGGGATAGAATGATCCCGACCCAGTCATAAAAAATGGATCAACTTCGTTTATGAATGTGGCATTGGATAAATAGTAGATGGGGTGAAGAAATGAAATGCACAATGCGACGCTTCGAGATCCATACTGAATCTGCCAGCTAGGTTCAACAAAATGAAAAATTACAAGCTACACTCACACCATAGTACGAGTAAGGGAATAAGGAATGTCGGACCCTCGTTCCTAGGGGAATCAAACAATTACTGCCTTCGCTTCAACGTGTTTTACAAGAGGTCGTGGTTATTAACGAAGGTGCTCTAACTTTCAACTCGGATTCCCTTACTCACAGGCCCTTTGCACAGTGGACAATCGAGTAGCTCATCCGTGCACTCGGCACATGTGTATTTATGTCCGCACTCAAGAATAACTACATTTCTCTGTCTTTCGAAGCAAACCAGACACAGATCTGTATCCATATCGACACTTTCGAGTCGTTGGTCATGACGCTTTCGCTCCATTAAATAGTTTTGCAACCGGCGACGTTCATTCCATGTCTTGAACCGAGGATATACAAATGGGAAGAGTCGTCGCAGAATGCAGAACCCGCAAACCGATACCGAACCCAAAAACACCCACCAGAGTACCCGTGCGACAGTGGTTTGACGATGAACAAATACTCCGTATGTTTCTCTCGTTAATACGAATGGGAGCTTAGGATTTTGAGGCTTAATAACCTCCAAGACGTTCTCTGGTAGTGTGTTGTCCATCGGCCTGGAGAGCTCACCCACCACCGTTAAAGAGGTTCCAACTGGCAGCGCACGCTCGATTATTTGAACCCCATGAGACTTCATGTTTTGCGAATACGTCGAGTCTGCGAAATGGGACGGCGACGTGGGTGAGAAATGGGTGGCTAGCGTTGGCAAGGAGAGCTCATTAGCGATGTCCTCTGGCCGTATTTCGCCGATATTTACGAGTGGGGTGTTTGGAAATAATGAGGTGGTGAGTTGAAAAGGAACGCTGCGAAAAGTACGTGACATCATTTCAGTCTCTGAGACCCTAAAGTGAGAACATTAACGACCTGTTCAAGCCATTGCGCGACTCACTCTTACCAGCGCAAAAACAGCCTATCCCACTTGGATATGAGGTGATTTTTTGTTATCTAGAAGTAACTCCTGGTTAGTATGAGGGTTCCGAAGGTTACCACAGTGCTGTTCATCCGCGAGGAAGGGCGGTCTGAGGCTTACTAGGCTTCGAAAACCTCACCTTCGTGTGGATATCTCAGCAGACAACAAAAATAACTTACTTCGTGCATCACGCTGAACACTTTCCCGGAAGCGAAATGTGACTCGAGTTTGGCATTATTCAACAACGTAACCTTTCCCTCAACCTTGACGTAGTCGCCAGGTTGAGCAAGCTCCAGAGGCTTCGCAGACAAAACTGCCCCAATCTTTCCCATTGAATATCTGTATGCATAGTAAAATGCACCCGAAACTGCAGAAGATATAGCAATGTCCATGGTTTGAATATTCCAATTTAACGTAGATATCTATTATATGGTGTTGAATGGAGTGCCTGCTCTTTCTCGCTCAGTACCTAGTAAGTGTCTATACTTCAACAAGTTTCAAAATCACGTCTTAATTACCAACAATGCACCAACGTGCCAATTTAAAGAAACCAGACAACAGGAAATTATACCAATTGCTGAAAAAATACCAAGCCAATTTGGCAAAAACAAGGGGATCAGTTGGTCAGGGTTCACAACTGTGATATTGTTGGATTTGCAATGTATTTCAATCAGCAGCATTCCCCAATTGAAGTCTCAAGCAAGTTACAAAAACCAAACGTGATATATGTCGAAAATATCAGAAAGAAGAAATGCGATAAATTAAGGCTTTCTAGCATCGGATGTCCACGGGAAAAAGGAAAATCAATGGTGTATTTACTTGTTAATATTTGATTCGACATGCAACCCTTCTCCAGCCTGATATGGAAAGCCCCTCAATGTTCATATTCCTGCCTGCATGCTGGATTGCAATCACTGAAAAAAAGATCGCCACTGCCTATTTGTGATTTGCATCAGAACAGCGAGTTTGGTCCACCGCTTGCTAAACACGATGGCTGACGAGACTTATATTAACGAGTAAAGATGCTTTCAACCGTTGTTTATGTCTATTATTATTTACTTAACATACGTTTAGAAAAATCGAGAATCTAGCTTCTCGTACGATCGACAATGAATCGGAGGATGAAGACGCACTGTTTGCTGAGTTAGAAAACGATGATGCGTTTGAAAGCTATCGCGAAGAGCGTCTTGAGCAACTACAGAGAGAGTATGTCCCGAGCCAATGTGTAGAGATTCTTTACAGAATGATTCATTCGTATTTCTTAGGTTGAATCAGGTCCGAGATTTAAAAGAGAAAGATCATGGAGCATACACCGAGATCGACTCTGAAAAGGAAATCCTGAAGATAACCACCACAACCCCACAATGCGTCGTCCACTTCTTCCACAAAGACTTCCGTCGGTGCCAAATAATGGATACACACTTGGAGGTACTTTCTCGCAACTCAATCCTTACTTGGGACTCTGATTAAATGTCCAACTAGAAAATCGCATCCAGACACTTCAGGACAAAGTTCTGCAAAATCGATGTTGAAAACGCAGGATTTTTGGTAGAGAAGCTAAAGATCAAGGTTTTGCCCTGTGTTATGTCCTTTGTGAACGGGATCTCTGTTGACAAGTAAGTATACTCTCCCATGTTACATATATATTATCTCTATTGAACTTGTATATCTCAGGTTGGTGGGCTTTGAGGAGCTTGGGAACACTGACGGCTTCAAAACTGATCTAGTGGAAGCACGCTTGGTGAAATGCGGTATGCACGTTTAAACTTTAGCGTCTACAACATGGTGGTAACATTTCCATTGCAGGTGTCATCAAAAAACCCGAATCCAACTCGAGCAAACAAACGTCTATTTTTGGATTCCCTGAGAAGCAAGACGATGATGATTGGGATAGCGACGAGTAATTGCTGTGATCAAGCATACTGCCCATCTAGACTCCATTCTCTGGTGCTGCAAGCCCAATCTATCCTTGTGACTTTGGTTTCCCTAATAGAGTTCATTGGCTTGGCTGATACAACTCGAGCTTTTTGTAAATAAAGGGCTATTTTATATGATACATATGTTTATCAGAGCACTCCTGGACTCCCACATACCATTGTTATCCACCTCAGAGGCTGTAAATTAGCTAAATTAGCGACGGCTGATGATTGGGAGCGATTAGGTGCTCGTCGTTCTATTCGCCCAGTGGTGTTACACAACATTTACTCTATCATGTATCCCCTGACCCTTGATCCCAAATTGGTGGAAGCTCTATTAATAACGGCCTGGCAATCCCATCTTTACCATTTGTAACTTATCTAATGGAGGATTTCAGACGTTTCCGCCAGCAACAGCAACCCCAGGCTTACTCTCAGAATCAGTATGGCGCCTCTGGAGAGGTGGATGAGGATGCTGAGGTGAATGTCTTACGACAGGAGATCAACAAAGTCAGAGATGAATCTTTGGCCTCTACTCAAAACGCCATCCGCACCTTAAAACAAACAGAAGAAATGGCTCAGAACACTCTAGTCAAGCTGGGCGAGCAGTCAGGTATATACATGTTGTATCCTCCGGTCGCTGGCCTACTTTTGCTCACCTTGTTGTGCTTTCTCCCTTGTAGAATCTATCAATAGCATTCGGGGGCAGTTGGACATTGCTGACGTTCAAGCCGACCTTGCCGCGGAAAAGACTGCTGAACTTAAGAAGCTCAACGGATCCATTTTCAAAGTTAATTTCTCTAATCCATTTGGATCCAAGAAAAAGAAGGAGAAGGAATTGGCCAAACTGCAGGCTGAACACAAAGCTCAGCAAGAGAGAAAGGAGGAGTTGCGTAAGTTTGACTACGACGCAAAACAACGAGTAGCCTCTGCTACTGGAAATCGACCGGGCGCTCGCTCCGCCTACTCTGGTTCAGGCTCCGGTCAATCACAAGGTCAATCGTATGCATCAAGCGGCTACACCTTCGAAGGAGAGGGTGAGGAGCAGGAGCGGCAGATTGATGAGAATCTGGATATCATGTCAGATTCATTATCACGCCTGAAGAATATGGGACTCAGCATGCGTGATGAGATCAGCCTACAAAATCAAGTCCTGGATGGTGTCAACCAGCGTGCCGACGAGGTCGACCAGAAGATTCATACCAACCAGTTCCGTCTCAACCGAATCAAGTAGACGTTACAACTCTGCATTGTATTTTCACCCAAACCCTGTATTACCTAATCATGCATTTAACCACTCACAATAATAAATGCGGCTTTATTTAACAATAATAAATGCGACTATATTTAACAATGGTAAATGCGACTATATTTTACACTTGGGGTTGGCCGAACTAACGACGGGCAGCCCGGAATTTAGAGATCACGAACCCGGTAAACAGGACGTTGAATATCCAGAAGCCACAGAGTATGCCGAAATTACGCCAGCGATTAGAGTACGACCAGCCCAAAGGCTCGTAGAAATTATCTCCCCTCTCATAAGAACAGTAATTACAAGCCACCGTGGCATTCGGGTTCTGTAGATAGCCCGGCGCTTTGGATAGGAAAGACCCGGCATATTGTAAGCACGTTTGGCCTGGCGGCGGATTGAATGTTACAAATTCTCTTGCGCTGCAGCGAACTGGCAATTCATGCAGCTCGTTGACAACCAACCCCTCCACCCAATAATGCAGCGGGTCGATCCAGTACATCCAGGCCTTCCAAAAGCCTGGCATGGAGTCATAGGGAACCATCACACCACAAAATAGGTTCAGCATTGAAAAGAAGAATGGGTTGAGTAACGCGGCCATCTGCTTGGAGGTGGAGAAGGAGGCGATCATTTGGCCCAGGGAGACACAGAAGAAGCCAAAGAACACATTCATAAGCCATGAATAGAATGCACGCCCGGAGTCCTCGTTGAACCCACTAATATAATACAGGAGCAGCCAGAAGCAAGTACTGGTGATCAACAAGAAGGGCAGCTCCACCATCATGATGGAGATCCAGAATGGTTTCCAGCCGTACATTTTGCTCGAATTCTCCCGATAGTAGATATTCCGCTCATCGATATAGCGTGGCTGAGCCAGATTCATGAAGATCGAGCCCATTACCAATGACTGGAAAAGTGCAAAGACCCGAAGCTGAAGGTCCATCTGGCTATTCCCCACCTGCCAGAACGAAAAGCCAAGAAGCAAGGCGAATATAATGCAAAACATGTTCCGGCCGAAGTTGTATGCTGGGTTCCGCCACCATGAAAGCAGCATCCTGCGCCCAACAATTCTCAGCTGCGTGTTCAAGGAGGTTGCGAACTCTCGCTGACTCTTCCTCTCGTGAATACCCAGCTCGATAGGTCTTACTCCATCCAATCTGTCGCAAACCGCCTGATGCTCGGGGGAGTTTCTCCATATTGTAGGCCAATCGAGTGCATGTCTATCGTTCACCACGTCAAGGATATACTCTGCTGGATTAGCATCTTTTGCACATTCGGGGCCCCCGTTCTTTTCAAAGTAATCAAGCAGTGTTGCCGAATCACACCCAAGATCCCCGAAATATACAGTCTTGCCTCCGTTAGCAAGCAACAATAGTCTATCGAAGAAGCTGAAAAGCACCGCACTCGGTTGGTGGATAGTGCAAATAATCGCCTGTCCTTGATCAGCCAATCTACGCATAAACCGGATGATATTGAAAGCAGCCTGGGCGTCCAAACCGGACGTAGGCTCATCAAGGAAGAGCAGTTTCGGTTTGGCCACCAGCTCCACCGCGATGGTTAAGCGCTTGCGTTGTTCGACGGATATGCCAATACCATTCTCTACATCGCCTACCACCGCGTCGGCGATATCGTTCATCTCGAGTAGCTGAATGATTTCTTCAACGTAGGCGTCCTTTTCAGCCTCCGAGACCTCTTCAGGTTGACGAAGATAGGCAGAGAACTGTAAAGATTCTCGAACAGTGACAGCTGGGTTGTGCACATCCATCTGCTCACAGTACCCAGTCGTGCGTTGAAAGTCCGCGCCAATTTCATGACTATCTACCAGGATTTGGCCGCTCACCTTGCCCAGTGATTTACGCTGAGCCAATACATCGAGAAGTGTGGTTTTACCAGCACCTGAGGCCCCCATAAGAGCCACCAATTCTCCAGGCTTGACCCAGCCGTCGATCTCGCTCAGCAGCTGCTTACCTTGAGGAAATCCTTTGGCCGGAATCACATAGCCTATATCCCGCCAGGTAAAAGTGGTTCCTTGCAACTCAACCGTTTCAACCGGCGCTTTTACTTCCACGCTAGCCTCGGTAGTTTCAAGGGGATGACCGGCGGCCTTTGAAGTTTGTTTATACATGTGGAGAGTAAAGCCCCCTTTACCAAACTCCTTCCACTCCATGGCGATGGCTGCCAAGATAGAGAATAGCAACCAAAAGCCGATCACCGCCGCCACGTCAATCCACATTTGGTTCACATCATATCCCAGGGCTTTATCCATATACTCGCCAGCCTCCACAAAACTCTCTCCTGGACGGGCCCCGGCAAGTGTACAGGCCTGGTAGTTGATGTCATTATACGTAGGACCACTGGGCACCAGTGCGCCGCCTGAACAGTCAAACCTCAGCCCCTTGAACTCGTTCGCCATCAGCGCTTTGAATCCGTACGCCAGAGGGCTTATCCAGAAAATCCAGATAAACCATGGGTGCATTTGATGATATGGGATCAGGTAGCCGCTGTACAAAATACTAGCCATCAGCAGCAGTCCTGAGTTGCGCGTGGCGGTGTTGAAGTCCGGAGAGAACGCGGCAAACATACGGAAATACGCCGTCATCGTAAAACCGGTGATCAAAAGAATGAACATGAACATGAAGAATTTCCCAGCATCCGCCTGCAGGCCAGCCATCCAGTATAAAATGACCGAGAAGAACAGGACCTGACCAGCCATGAAGGGGATATCCGCCATCGTCTGAGCGAAGTAGAAGGCACTGGGATAGTAGAGTGCGAATGATTTGTGCTTGTACAGGATCGAGCGACCACTCATCGCAGCAGGGATCTCGGCTTGAGCCACAAGGGAATTGAATAGTAGAGCAAAGAAGATGACGCCACCCCGCGTGAATGCCCCACTAGTGTCTGTAGGTAGCATCAGGAATACAGATCCAACAATGATAGCCTTCACCACCACCGAGACGTAACGTGAAATCAATGCAGCACGATCGCCGAATGTCAGTTGGAACTGACGGAGAGTCAGCGCTCGTATCTGTTGGAAATAGGTGGTGGTATAAGGGGATTTTTTAGGAACATGCTTCTGCTTGGACTCCAAGATGTTCTCCCGAAATTGCTCCGAGGGCCTGTTCTCGAGGATGTATTGCTCGTATTCTGCTCTTTCCCGCACCATTCTCTCATGCAAGTCCGAGTGTTTGTAGGCCACCTCCAACTCGATGGCGCTCTTCGGGACCGACTCCTCCATTCCTGGGATAATCCTTCGTTCTTGTGGATCGGTAACAGCGGTCAAGAAATCAGACGTGGTTTGGCGAGGGGAATCTTGAAACCCAAGACTCCGAAAGTACTGACGGGCATCCCGCGCAGGGCCAAAGTATACACAGCGACCCTCGTCCAACACCAGCACTTTATCAAACTCCCTGTAGATCTTCTCCGAAGCCTGATAAACGGTAACCATTGTGGCTTTGTGCATGATGTTGGTTACGATGCGGAGGGAGCGGATGTAGTTGAGAGCGGAGGATGCATCTAAACCTTTTGTGCTGCCGTCCCACAAGTTGATGGCCGCTCGAGCTGCCATCTGCTCCGCAATGGATAAACGCTTGCGCTCACCCCCAGACACGCCGCAGACATACTCGTTTCCCACGAGTGTGTCCAAGGTGTGGGATAAGCCGAACATCTTCAATAGCGTTCCCCGGAGATTTTCAACAAATGATTTCTTCGTTTCGTCGGGCAGTAGATTGCCAGGGGTTTTACATTTCAGAGCGAAATCCATGGTCTCCTTGACGGTCAGCGTTGGGAAGTGAAAATCATCCTCGGGGTTGTAAGCGACCTCCCCCACGTATTTCTTGATGAACTCGCTGGCAGAGATTCCGCCATACGAGACATCCCCAGCGATTGACCTGTATTGCTTATGTTCACCGGCCAGTACGCGAAGCAAAGTGGAGCAGCCTGCGCCTGGGCGGCCGAGGACAAACACCATCTCGCCATCCTTGCAGAATCCATCCACGTCGTGTAAAATCACTTTCCCATCCTCGTCACCCGAATCGGGTTTCGGAGGCTTGTTCAACCAAGTAGCAGGATTGAAGATCTTGCATAGCCCTTTCAAGGGAGTCAAAGCAATCAGGCATAAACGTGTGACCAACTTTATCCCCAATGACCGTCACATTTTTGAAGATGATTCCAATATGCTTTGGTTTGATAGCTGCTCTTTCGCCTGCTCGAACCGTCGAATGTAGGTACTCGGTCAAATCGAAATCCTCGCCAGACCCCTCTTCCACAGACGAGAACCTGGTGCTGATGCGATGGATGGTGGATACCCGAGAAAGCTCTCGACGTAAATCCTCGTACTTTCCAGCTGCTCCAAATACATCAATACACGGCTCACCCTCGCCCCAGTTGTGCTTGTGATCTACCAGCTGAGCCTTGACTGGCTTCTCGGTCACTTCATCGATTATGGTAGATTCGCTGTTGTTGCTCGATATATCATCGTGTGTTTCGTTGGACATCTATGTGTGCTTTCGGACAAGTAACTGATTTTTCTAAATAGCATGGCGTCCCACAACCCGGAGGCTCGTTTTTATTGTTTCGGACTGGCCGCATCGACTGGCCACATCCGGAGCTAAATCTCCAGCTTCCATGATTAACGCCCCTATACGGGCCTATATTCCCGCAGTTATGGTGAAAGTAGCTCGTGCTAAGCATTTGAACAAGAGAGACCTAGAATCTTGTGAGAGTGGCTCAGAAACGACGAGCCTCCCATGCCCCACATGATGACTCCAACTGATCGGGTTTTCTATGGGCGAGCACACAAACTCCGGCATCCATGATCAGGTTATCGGAAAGAGAATCCCCATAAGTCAGTCATCAGATCAATTAACAAGATGCTCAACAACCACTGCGACTTGCATACAGTAATTAATGACATCGGTCGCACAATAAGGTTTCGTTTCTAATGGATTTTCCTTTTGTGGACTGATGTATTGTCTGCCATCTTTGGCAGTCATTCGTCAAGACTTTCCGATTTAGGAAATGGATGTGCTCATTGATTCCTTTTTGGGGAGATTGGCCAGGAATTTATTACATTTGATTACGATGGAGGTATATTATATACTTGCTCTAATGATGATGGGGGAGACAAAAAGATGGGCAGAGATGGGGGATTACTCTTGATGATAATTTAGCTTGGGTGCCGGCTCGGTACCGAATGTTTCGGTGATATGGTTAGAGCACAGGAGCGAGGAAAATAGTACAAACAGGTGGGGGATTAGCAGGCTGAACGCGGTGATATACGCGGTCTTCAAGTAGTATGCTACAAAATTGGTAAGTTTGAAGCGGCAGCCGACCATTTTCGCCGCGGTATTGCTGAGATCGCATTTGTTGGTGATTTGCGGTCTGTCAATCACAGTATTGAATCCACAGCAATGCATCTAAAGTAGACTAAGCGGTTAGAAAGTGCCCTCTTCAGATGGAAATGTGAGTCGTACATTCGCTTGCAAGTGGCGAATATCCTCGACGGAATAGGTGTCCCAATGGGAGCTGAGCTTACTCGCAAGGTGCCACCTGGAGAATTTGTAGGTGACATATCCAATGGATGCGATTCCTCCCATCATCGGCCACAGGAGAATGCAATAAAGGGTCAAGATTTTTCGGTTGTTAAAGAACACTCCAAAGTATCCCATTATTGCGATGGCAATGGCGCACGAGCTGACAACGGTCAAGACTACAAGGATGCATGTCAGAAGAGCGACGTTACTGGTTCTAACTGGATTTGTTGACTTACGAACTATGGTGCCGTGTGTGACGATTAATACCACCTCAGCTCGGAGATACACTTTGAACTAATGTTAGTTGGGGGATAGCGAATGACGCTCCTACAGAGGCAATCTTACATTTATACCAGGTTAGAAGAGAAAGCACCAGTCCGGCAATCCCCATAGCCATCAGCTATAGATGGAGGAAGGTTAATCATGGGAACAGGAAGCATTAAACACAAGGGGAAACTCACCACTGTGTTCGAGAACAATAGAGTCCATTTAAAGGACGTCCACTTCTTCGGCTTCTTGGGGATTTTCATAGGGTTCAAGCTATCATACATGGCCACTCCGTCGGAGCTTCTGAAACTTTGCACCGATAGTGTGGAGTTGACCTGACCACGCTGCTGATTAGAGGAATAATTGGTGGAGATGCTCCGCGAGGAATCGGAATCCACATAGGGAGGGCGAAAGCTCGACATCTCATTAACGGCTCTGCTCGGCATGATATGTTAATGGGAAGGAGGAACAGATTAAAGTAGTAACACCTGGCAGAGTCTCCGGCTGCAAGTTAAATAGCAGAAAACTAATTACCCTGAATCCATTTTCCCTGCCAAAAGGGATGGACGCGTAGAGGCACTACTTCAACTCCCATTGGATCCTGCCTCTCTGTACCATCCCGGTTACCAAATTTGCCAACCGCAAGGACTAAATGAAGACCCACACCACTAAAAATAGCCTCGTCATTCGGCCAGCTTGGTCGAGGTAATTTCCCCATGAGTCAGCTCTATTCGCTGATATTTTAGGTTCAGCTTGATTGAACTGGATGCTGCCAAATATGTGGATAAATGCCATAATCTACGCCGACAACTCATCAAACCAAACGGTTTGGGGAGGACCAAACAATGTAATATGCCATGTGCTAGACCGCACAGCATCGCCCATATAACTGTCACCATCGGCCAGATACGTCCCGACCATGAGAGGGGTTCTACTGATTGTCGCTTTGGTCCCTCTCCGCCAATGTGCCGCGGGTGTGCCGCCGCTGGTCCTTGAGGAGTTCAGGCGGGATCCCATCAAAATCGAAGGCCCACAACGAAAGTTGATCCTTGGCAGAGCGCTTCTTGTATCGGGACTCACCGGCACCTTGGCGTACAACGGCAGAAATTCCGACAACTACGACGGTGGTGCTTGGACAAGGAACAAAGGGGCAAGGGTCAACGCCAATATGTATTAGGACCGCTTAATTTAAACCTCTTGATTCGATAACATGCCGATTTATGCCCATCTAGTTCACCGGTGTCTCAGCTAGATTCAATTTAGTGGATTTGAGGGAATTGTTGTCATCAGGACCTAGAGTGGCTTGATTAGGAAAGTGTGAGTTGATCGGAGCTTAACTTATGTCAATGGTTCATCAAACCGGAGTGATTGGGATGTGTGCACAAATGATTTGTCCAGCCAATGTCTGCTTTCATTGACTGTGTGCAACCAGTTTTGTCGAGAGGAAATCGAGCGGTTAAGCTTGGTGGATATTTATTTCAACATGTCTTGGCGCTAATGTGTTGAATGTGCTCCGAAATAAACAGGATTGAAACATTACTGGTGCGCATCGCTTGGTTTGATGGTTTCGAATCGGTGGATTGCTTCAAAATCTTCATGGTGGCCAATCAGCGGGGCAACTGATTTCCTCGGATCTCATGACTGTCGGCAATCATTTTTATTATCAGGTTCCGACTTATTGATAACAAGTCTTTCCCAAGCTCAGCAATCCACCACCACCAGACCTTACTTCCAAGACATGTCCGAGCCCACCAAAGCCGAAATCCAACAAATCTTCAGCAAGCTCAAAGCAAAGCACGAGAACAAGGTACCTTCCATGTCCTGACCGGTCCCCTTCTCAGCTGAACCGAACCCCTCGTTTCTTCTTGTAGGCCTGTTTTGACTGTAAAGCCAAAAACCCCACTTGGTCCTCGATTCCCTTCGGCATTTACTTGTGCTTAGATTGCTCGGGGATCCACCGCAACCTTGGTGTGCACATCAGTTTTGTCCGGTATGTGTCTTTTTCCCTGCCGTGATCAGCGGAGGCCACTGACCGATCATATCCATTTTCCCCCATGTGTAGTTCCACTGTTCTTGATTCCTGGACCTGGGATCAACTGAGACGCTTCAAATTGGGCGGGAACCTGGCCGCGGCCGAGTTTTTCCGCTCCCACGGCGGAGATAGATTCAACGACGTGAAGACCAAGTACACCAGCAGAGCCGCGCAGTTGTACAAAGAAAAGCTCAACCAGATGGTGGCCGAGGATGTGAAATTGTGAGTCTTTCCCGGGGGGGGGTTGGTCTTCCCTGGCTTCTTGAAACTAACCATCTATCCATTCGATAGCTTCCCCGGCAGAATGCTGTTGGAGGAACAGTCCGAAACCGCTCTCCCCGACAACCAGGAGGATTTCTTCTCTTCCTTTGAAAACGTGAAGAAGCCCTCTCAGAACGGGACTCCCATCACCGCTTCTCCCGCCTTGTCCGCCTCCTCCTCGGGTCGTAACTCTCCTGTCATCCCGAAATCTCCCGAACCAATCGTGGAATCCACCCAAACCGTCGCAGAGAAGACCCCCAGGACAACAACCAACAGAAAGCCTATTGGTAGCCGTAAAGGTGGATTGGGTGCCACGAAACTTGGAGCAACCAAGCTCGGCGCTAGCAAGTTGGGTGCCAGTAAGCTGGGAGCCAAAAAGGGTGGCATGAGCTTTGAGGAAGCCGAACAATTGGCCAAGGAGGAGCACGAGCGCGCCAAAGCGGCCGAACTAGCAGCCGCAGCCGCCGCGGCCAAGGAGGCTGAACGAGTGGCCAAAACCGATTTCAGCTCCTCTAGATCAGCTACCCAAAAGCCCACGCCATCCCAAAGCAGCCCAGATGTCAGTAAGCTGGGACAGCGCGTCGCCACCATGGGCTTCGGAAGTACTGGTGGCACCAACAAACCCAACGGCAACACACTCCCCAGATTGGGTTTCGGATCGGTTCCCTCCAAGACCGCTCAATATCAACCAACACCATCCAATGGTAGCAGCTATGACGAGTGTAAGTTGGCCACACGGGGAGATCTTTTTGTTCGGCAGAAACTAACCAGACTCTTCGTTAGCCAACACCGCCAGAGAGAAATTCGGCAATCAGAAGGCCATCTCCTCTGACATGTACTTCGGAAGAAATGACTACGACTCGGATCACTTGAGCCAGCAGCAACAACGCTTGTCGGAATTCTCGGGTGCGAAGAGCATCAGCTCCAACCAATACTTCGGTCGCCAGGAGGAGCAGGCGGAGGACGTAGACGATGACAACATCGACTTCCGTGACCTTGAGTACCAGGCTCGGGAGTATGCCCAACGATTGATGTCCAACACCGACATGGATGCGGTTCGGGATGCAGTCCAACAAGGAGCTGAAAAGGTAAGTGCACGCGGACCATGGGTCTCTTTCGGCATCGGGGTTAACCAGTAACCGCGTTATCTAGCTCAGCAGCTTCATCAAGGATTTCCAGGTAGGCCGAGTGTAGCGACCACCCGCTTCCCATCTGAAATCTAACCTCGCTTCAACCTAGGAACGTTACAACTACTAATCTCCGTAAAAGAACCCAGCTTGGTGGGGCTCTCAATCATAGATTCTGGGACACTTCACTTCACTTCACTTCGATTAATTTGCCCAGTTTTGACGGCACTTTAGAATTCCTACTCTTTAATAAATATTATACCTGTATTTGACCACGGAGCTTGCGCATCACGTATGGTTCCCGAGAATGAACCAGGAAATCTCCCTGGGTTTTTGGAATGTGGAACTCAGTGCATGTTATGGTGGTGGTGGTGGTGGTGGTGGCTCTCACTTGGTGGTTTATACATCTGACAGTGGAAGTTTTTGTAGGTGCACCTAAATATTTCCATTAACTTGGCCAACTAGATCCTAGCTTATGAGCTTTACCATTTCCTACCATAGTATCCAGAACATGGGAATTCCCAGAGTTGTCCAAAAGCCCCCAAGCTTTGTGTTCAAGCTCTTGAAACCTTCCTAAACATAGAGCTAATAGAACTGGATTTGCTCTATCTGGCTTATAGTATATACTATAGTCAGCATACTCCTTTTGAAACTCAAAGATTCCAAATAAGAATCCATCTTGCAATTCCAGGCTCTTGGTGATTGTTTAAGACCATATAGAGACTTTTTGAGCTTGCAGACCAAATGAGGGTTATCTTGGTCAATAAACCCATCAGGCTGGTTCATATACACATCCTCATCAAGTTCTCCATTCAAAAATGCAGTTTTTACATCCATTTGATGAATAAAAAACTTATATTTGGCTGCAATAGCCAATATTAATCTGATAGAATTAAACTTGGCTACCGGTGCAAAAGTCTCAGTATAGTCCAATCCTGTTGTTTGAGAGTATCCTTTGGCCACAAGTCTTGCTTTGTATCTTTCAATTGTACCATCAGCCTTGTATTTTGTCTTGAAGACCCATCTGCATTCAATTGATATTTGGTTGATTGGCAATTTGACTAAGTCCCAAGTTTGATTTTTCATCAGGGCCACATATTCATCAGTCATTGCAAATCTCCAACACTTTGTCTGAGGGTTATTTAGGGCCTCTTTTACAGTCTGAGGTTCATCAATATGGACTGAATAGGCATAGGCCAAGTTTGTACCCTCATTGATATAGTAATTTGGCCTATTTCTTGTCCAATTGGATCTCCGGGCATTTGATAATAGAATAATCACTTCTGGGATATTCCTGGGCATTGATTCAGGCTGAACCATGTTTGTAGAGTCCTCTGGGGTGAAAAAATTCTCATTGTTTTGCTCTGACTCAATCCTGACAATTGGCGGACTTGAGATCAGATTATTGTCATTTTCTGATGTCATTTCTTGTGAAAATTTTGAATTTTCATTAAACAACACATCCCTGAACCTGATTAGCTTCTTTGCTTTGGCATTGTAGAGTCTGTATGCTTTACTCTCATTGCAGTAACCCAAAAATATGCATTTTACACTATTTGGCTCCAATTTTGACTAATTTCCAGGCAGTTTCTTGGCATATGCTGTATGCCCAAATATTCTTAGATGTTCTGCACTTGGTCTGTACCTATACCATGCTTCAAAATGAGTAGAATTACAAAGTATTCTGTTATTGCTCATGTTTTTAAGGTATACAGCAGTGGCAACTGATTCCACCCAAAAATCATAGGATAATTTTTGATCATGGATCATAGATCTTGCCATATCAATTATTGATCTGTTTGCACATTCTGCTACTTCATTTTGCTGTGGGGAGTATGGTACAGTAGTCTAAAGTTTTGGAGATCTGCAATGAGTGAGGAATATCAGACCTTGATGGAAAATCAAACTTGGGACTTAGTCAAATTACCAATCAACCAAAAATCAATTGGATGCAGATGGGTCTTCAAGACAAAATACAAGGCTGATGGTACAATTGAAAGATACAAAGCAAGACTTGTGGCCAAAGGATACTCTCAAACAACAGGACTTGACTATACTGAGACCTTTGCACCGGTAGCCAAGTTTAATTCTATCAGATTAATATTGGCTATTGCAGCTAAATATAAGTTTTTTATGCATCAGATGGATGTAAAAACTGCAATTGAATGGAGAACTTGATGAGGATGTGTATATGGACCAACTTGATGGGTTTATTGACCAAGATAACCCTCATTTGGTCTGCAAGCTCAAAAAGTCTCTATATGGTCTTAAACAATCACCAAGAGCCTGGAATTGCAGGATGGATTCTTATTTGGAATCTTTGAGTTTCAAAAGGAGTAATGCTGACTATAGTATATACTATAAGCCAGACAGAGCAAATCCAGTTCTATTAGCTCTATATGTGGATGACCTTATTATAGCCGCCAATAACCTAGAAACATTGGAAGAGACTAAATCCAGCCTATCTAAGAAGTTCAAGATGTCCAATCTAGGAGAACTCAGTTACTACTTAGGGATCAAGTTCTCCATAGACAGAAGTACCCAGACTATCACCCTAAGCCAATCCAAGTATATTCAAGATATACTAAAGAAGTACCAAATGGAAGACTGTAGCCAGCAGCTACCCCAATGGGGACAAACCTTGACTTGGTCAAAACTCAACCAAATCAAGAGAGCTTGGTGCCATCTGAAAGCCCTGACTTTCCTTAGCAATCTATGGTTGGCAGTCTGATGTATATCATGCTTGGAACATGTCCAGATATCTCATATTCAGTTGGAGTTGTCAGCCAACCTAATCAGAACTATGGATCTATTCATATTGCAGCAGTTAAGTTGATTTTTAGATACCTAAAAGGGACTGCTGATATCTGCTTAAGATACATTTATAAGGACTCAGAACAGGATCTTGTAGGATACTTGGATGCAGATTGGGGACAAAATTTGGAAGACAGCAGATCCACCACAGGATACATATCTCTTTACTGTAAAGTAGCAATTTCATGAAACTCAAGAAAGCAACCAACCTTAGCACTTTCTACCATAGAGACAGAGTATATGGCAGCCTGTGAAGCTACAAAAAAAGCAATGTAGTTAAGAGAGCTTTTTTCAGATTTGGGCCTATGTCAAAAACCACCTATTACTTCATTTCAAGATAATTAAGGATGTATACAATTAGGTAGAAATCCAACTGTTATATTCTAGAGCTAAGCACATAGATATTAGACATCATTTCATATGTGAAGCTATAGAAAATAACTTGGTTAGCTTAGTTTATTGTCCTTCAGATGAAATGATTACAGTCATATTTCCAAATCATTAGCTAGAGACAAGTTTAAATATCTTGGGTCAAAATTAGGACTAGTCAGTACTAACATTTAGCTGAGTGGGAGTGTTGTAGAAATTTGTAATTCCACCTAAATATTCACTTAACTTAGTCACTTGGATCATTACCTTCAAATCCTAGAGAATATTGACCAAATTTCTTGTTGGGATTTACTTGGAATATTTTCACCAAAATACTAGGTACCCAGAACATGAAAATTCTTAAAGTTGACCAAACAGTCCCAAGCTTTGCACACATGTTCTTTGGACCTTTCTTAGCCTATTCTATGTGCTTGTAATACCAAGACCATGTAAAAGTATATATACTACTTTTAAATTCAATAAACCATTGAGTGAAAACCACATTATCTACTTGGCCTCCCAATCACTTCCAATATATTCAAGACTCTTACTGCATATTCTCCACCATTGTCAGGGTGTATTTTCTTGACTTTTCCACCAGTTTCTTTCTCCATCATGGCTTTGAGCTCCCTGAACTTAGACAGAGCTTCTTCCTTTCTCTCCATGAAGTAAACCCAGATGTAGCTTGCATAATCATCAATAAAAGTGATTAAATACTTCACCCTGCCTAAGAATAAATTTTGTCTAGGTCCACACATATCTGAGTAAATCAGATCTAAATTTTTCTTAGTTTTGATTAACCCAGAGCTCTTGAATGGTTGTCTGGCTTGTTTCCCATATATGCAGGCTTCACAGTGCTCCAAATTAGCTGGGGAATCAGTTTTTACTCCAGATATTAGCTGATCTTTGATTGTTTTGCACAAATAATCAAAATTGATGTGCCCAAATCTCCTGTGCCAAAGCATTGGTGTTTCCTCATTTATGTTACTTATATTGGCTTCCAAATATGATGGAATATAAGTCAACCTGTATGGATTCTGATCTCTGATACCCAAAGCAATATGGGCACCATTTTAATCAGTGATCTTGCATCCAGAATTGTCAAAGCTGAAGCTGAGTCCTTTTGCTATGGCCTTGCTTACAGATAGTAGGTTCTTGGCTATTTCTGGGACATAGAGTACTTCTTTAAAGGTCAGTGTATGGCTTCCTTCACTGCTTCTTAGTTTTACTTGAATAGTTCCTTCTCCCACTGCATCAAGTGTTCTGTTGTCACCCATGAAAACCTTCTTAATTGGAATTTCTTGATATTGGGTAAAAAGTTCTTTTTGGTGAGTGAAGTGTTGAGAAGCTCCAGAGTCAATATACCATATCTGAGAATCCTTGTTTGTGGTAATATTTAGTGCAGATATGAATAGTCTATCAATAGTTGTTGCAGCATTTCCATGTTCAGACTTCTTTTGCTGATTATCTCTCTTTTTGAGGCACCAGTCTAATGTGTGTCCTTTCCTTTTGCAGTAGTTGCAAAACAGGATGCTGTTGCCTTTGTAGGGTCTTTGGTACCTCCTTTATTGGTTATCATTGCTTATTAAAGCATTTTCTTCTTCCTTCTTATTGGCACTTGATTTTCTTAATTCTTCATCCAGGAGCCTTCCTTATACGTAATTTAAGGTCAAATCTTCAGTTCTGGGCACTAAGGCTGATACAAGGCCCTGAAACCTGTTGGTCAGGCTATTCAGGGTGGTTACTATCACATTGTCATCAGTAGTTGGTACACCCACAGATTCCATCTCATCTACCAGCAGGGTAATCCTGTTAATTAGATTTTTCATATCTGCTCCTGGCAGTATCTTTGTAGTAAGGAATTTTTGTCTTAGATACATTTTCTTGGCAGCTGAACATGACTGGTAGGTGTCTTCTAATGTCTTCCAGGCATTCTTTGCTGTTTTGGCTCTTGAGCATTGAATTAGAAATTTGTCTTTAACATCAAGGCAAATGCAGTTAAAGGCACTTTGTTCTTTCTTCTGGTACTTTAAGGCTTCCTCTCCCACATTTTGAGGAGGGCATTCTTCTCCCATGACAGTATCCAAAAGGCCTCTTTCTTGTAGCAGCATCTTCATCTTCACCTTCCACACTTGGTAGTTAGATCCATCCAACTTTTCAGCAGAGGGAAAAATCCAATAATAGCAGTAGTAGACATTGCAGAGAGTGACAGCTTGGGGCTCATAGCTGGTTGTAAGAGTCTTGGAGATATTGGAAGTGATTGGGAGGACAAGTAGATTATGTGGCTTTCACTTAATGATTTATTGAATGTGAAAGTAGTATTTATACTTTTACATGGTCTTGGCATTACACACACGTAGAATAGGTTAAGGAAGGTCCCAAGAGCATGTGTGCAAAGCTTGGGGCTGTTTGGTCAACTTCAAGAATTTTCATGTTCTGGGTACCTGATATTTTGGTGAAAATATTCCAGGTAAATCCCTACCAGGAATTTGGTCAGTATTCACTAGGATTTGAAGGTAATGATCTAAGCAACTAAGCTAGGTAAATATTCAGGTGGAATTACAGATTTTTTCAACAGAAATGGCATCTGTCTGAGCCTGAACCATCAACAGTAGCGTATGGGTATCCTCCTAAATGGTACATCAAACAGGTTTCCAATGAAAAAATCCTATACTTGGGACTCATCCAGCAATCTGCCAGTAATCTTCTGATATTCTGATGATAGTTTGCTGGTATTCATCAGGTGTTGTCCCTTCTTAATTTTAGTTGATAATCTTTGTGGAAGTAATAGGTAGCTTATTACCAAATTTGGCATGAATGTAACTAAACCTGACCTCATCCTAAAGCTTCTGCTGTCTCACTGAGAGAACATGAGATGTTGGTAGTTTTTAAGTTAGAGACTCTTGGAGTGCTGATGAAATTAAGATGGTACCCTTAGATCCAAAGCATAAGACCCAGCAATATCCCTATGAAAAATAACTGTGATGATGCTGTTAAAAGGCTGTCACAAATTTTAAATCCCATGACTAAGAAGTATTGATGCTGTTAGAACACCATGCAAAGGCCATTTGCAAAAAATTGCCCCCCAGATTTCACAAAAAACTTGGTCAAAATTTTTCATCACAATACATAAGTGGCTGTTGATTGATTCTCTGCCAATTCTCTCACTTTCTGATCCTAGACACTCAACCACCTCCTACATTTGTGTACATTGATTGGCTGTTACCTCTTACTTTTCATGTGTACAAATTGGTTTATTACCTTTCAATCTTTAGTTGTAATTCAATTTCATATTGTACTGACCTAGACAAGTTCCTATACCCAACACTAACATTAAGCCCAGCCTCACACTCAACAGGTAACTCCATTAAAGTCCACCATTCAGTAGGTTTATCTGCCAAAACACCCTTTTTTCATGACTTTGGCAGGAACCCCACAGCTTTATGTCATTGTTCATTCACTGGTTCCCATAAATCCTGGTATTCAGCCAGCACTGCAAGGTCTAGCATCTCATCGGCCAGTCATTGCAATATTTGAGTGTGTTTTCTTGAGCACTGCTCTTGAAGAAGGGCTGCAACATTTTGATCTGTCTGTAATTGTCCCAGTACTTCACAGGGGGCATTGCAAAAGTCTTTCAAGTTCTTGACATTGCGGGTTTGTCCATCAGTGAGATCTCCACTCTGTCTACAATGGAGGATGCAGAGGCAGTAGTAGACAAATTGCCTTTGTCTGCATGCTCAACTACCTCACTGGAGTGTAGCTCAACTAGCTGCACTTCCAGCTCTTGATAAAACAGCTTTTGTCTTGTTGGTAATGATTCTGGGCTATGATGAGATTCAGCCTGTACTGGGCTAAAGGCATTAATTTGCAAGAACTATAGCTTTTTTTAATGCTTCCCTGTCTCTGGCTTGGGTGGACTTTTTTCCCTTTACCTCTTCCTTTATCTCTGCCAGGTCTCTCACAGCTACTTTGTTTGGGCACTTATTGTTTTAACCTATGTTCTCTTCTTGATAAATGCGGCACTAGTGCATTCATTTCTGTCTTCTTATTCCTTACTAGCACTCTTCTGGAAACCTGACATTTCTTTGCTGCTTGTTTTGAGCTTTCAGCCAGTAAGTTTGAATAAAAAAAACTATGGTCTCCTGCTTCCTAACCTCTACACATGTGCATACCTGCTGTAATTGACATACCTCTATTACCTCAGCTTCACGGCTTTTTAGTGTGATACTTGCAAGGTTGCTATATACTTTGTACTGCTGGTAACATATACATCTTGCAAACATATGCTTAGTTGTTGCCACTTCTGCCATGAACACCTCCTGAATATCCGCAAAGAACTTCTTAGTATTTAGTCAATATATTCATTCTCCCTGCTGGATTCTAGTCCCCCTTATTGGTGCACTCTGGAGTTTGTTTGTATGAATTCTGTATTGAATGGCGTACAAGTTGGCTTGTGACCAAAAGAGAGCCGGCATACCTTGGTAGAGTTTTCCTAATAGAAATTAGTTGCTTGTTGCACCCAACCCAACTTTGCATTACTTAACTGATTACCCTTGCATTGGGGCTGCTTAGCTTCTTAATGCCATAGGCATAGGTGTCTTCATGTGCACATTTGTCCTCAGTATTTTCCAACTCTTCCTGGCTGTCCTCCATGTGCCAACTCATCACATCCATGAAGGACCTGAAGGTAATATTCTTGATGAGACTAGGAAATGGTAGTACCTGCAACTTGACTTGTCTTCCTATCTCCCCAAACATCTGCTCCATAGGAAACTCCCAAAAGGTGAAGCAAGGCCCAAAATTCTACACACATTGTGCAAGATGGAGTAGAGAATGGATACACTAATGGCAGAGATCTACACATTCAGCTTTATGTTTGTAGTATAGCCGCGCAATAACCATCACAAACTCCTTGTACAACAGCTGTAGATGCATCAAGTGGGCATTGGTGATCCGCTTCTGGATGAATATTCCTACAATGCCCACATATGACTCCTAATGCCTCCAATGTACTCTTGGTAGGAATGGCTTCAGAACACCACTTGAATAAATACATATCCAGTTCATCCAGTCTTTGCATTTGTGTTGTTGCATATGTCTATGAATATTGATTGGGGCCTGTGAGAGGTACTTAGGGTAGCAGATACTCTGTAAAATCTTGCCAATTCTTTCAAATTTCTCCGGTATCTCAAAGGGCTCATTTAGCTTCAAATGCCCCATGTACAACTTGGTCATCAGTATAGGGATATTGTTGAAAAGCAAATGCGTTGCTCCCAATCAAAAGCTCTTGCTCCAACAGATACCCTCTACCTTAAGTATCTCCAGTTTCCAATTGATTCCATATTCCAGCCAATGGCTTATTGCTTTCCAACTTTGCCGCATTTGCATGCTGACTTCTGAATGTTCTTTCTGTGGAAAGATGATGTTCTTAGTGCGGGTGTTTGGGTACTAATAATGTGTGCATGCAATGGATTAAATCCCCTGGATCTCACACAATTGACAGCAATACCATTCATTGTACCTGGAAAAACCTGTTATCTTGCTGATGGCTGGGATAGCTCCAATGCCAATAATATTATGCGCTTTTAAATGATGAACATTGACTGTTATCTTGCTAGAAAGCATACAAAATTCATCCAGCAATAGATACAAGCAGCTATCTAGGTTGGACAGTGATCTAGGCCTAGATACCAGTGAGACTACCATCAGGTTATTGCTCTGATACTGTAATATGTGCGGCAGATTCAGATTGATAAAAATCAGTGGCCAGCAGTATTTGCTGATAGAGTACTTGTTTAATGAGAATCCATCAAGTGCTAAAGCAAAGGCATGGTCATACATACCTTCAATGTAGCCCTTGCTTCTTAGCTGTTAATGTTTGCCATCAAATATATTGGATATGTTTGCACTTAATTGATACTGAGTGCAGTATTATACAGCTTTGAAATATTTGTTGAACTGCATCAGCTTGCTCAGACAGGGTATAACTGGAATATATCTGGAGTTTGATCATTGTTTTCCCTCAATGGTGGTGGATTCCTGACAATTTGGACATGTTGCAATGGTAGCATTTTTGGATGTGAATGCCATGCAACTGTCTACACATACTGGAATCAGTGCAGTCTCTGGATCATATGTTGCCAGCCACATGTTGGTTGTCCACTTGTACCATGTACATGGTAAGTAGCATCCTGGTATGATTTTGGCAAGAAGTAGTAATAAATCCTCAAAGCCCCATTACTGATATTAGTGGAAACATGCCACTTCTCTAGCCACAATATTACATCATTCACCAGTAGATGGATTGCTGAGCTCACTTGGCTTCGTAAAGTATCCTTGGCATTTGTTTCATAGTACTGTTGTTAGGGGATAGAGGCTCAAAATCCATCTGTGAACCTTCTTTGTCAGAGCTATCACTCTGCGTACCATATTCAGAAGGCAGAGGTGAGCCTAAAGGCATCAAAAACTCACCTGACTCAGTTTGGGCAAGGTGACAAAGATGGCCAGGTGCCAATATAAGAGTATTAACTGACCGGCAAGATAATGTTGGCACAGTAGTGACCAATGAATGGTCAGATATTACTTGGGTGGCAAAACATTGGCCATGATCCTTGTAATACTTCCTATGCTGTCTACATACTTCCTGGCTGAGAGGCTTGCCACAATAGCCACATAGTTTCTTTTCTCCTCTCTTACAGCATTGAGTCAGAGTAGTCTTGTCCATGGGGCAAACAGTTTGACCCTCAACAATGTAATGCTATTATTTCACTTTTTGGTCAATACTCATGCAA